>MJUU01051566.1:306078-319402 GCA_002080025.1 Modiolus philippinarum | reverse complement strand
ATTACGAAAAATAATTTTAAATACTTTGGAACTTTCTCTACATTTTAAATAACTATGTTGTTAAATTTTTTAATGAATGAAACCTAAATGAACAAGTATTACACAAAAATGGCGGAATAATACCACTGAGACACCTTAACGGATATTAAAATACACTGCTTAGGTCTGTTAACATTGTAATTATGATACATGTAAGGTGGGTTGTGGCCCTTTATTAGCCTTGAAAAGATTTCTTTGGCTTCTCCCAAAAATCACAACTGTCAGACTGTAACAACTGAAATAGAAAAAATGTATTTCTTATGAAATTAGTAAATGATATAGCATAAACAATTGTATGAAGATATATGGATTTAAGGACAGTTTGTTTTTGATATGTACTTTTTCACGGCAGTTACATGATAATCAGGCAATCCTGGAAAGACGAGCTGAAGGACAAGCTTGATGCGGTGTATTATCATTATGGCTGCATCTAAAACGAAATATTCAATATTCCTTTTTAAGGTATTCATTAGAGGACAACAGCAATTGGATTAAGTTAGATACACTGAACATCGAAAGAAATGCATCACTAATATGTGCAATTCTTTGTACCTTAAAATTGAAACTGAATTATCTCTTCAAATCCTTGTCAGAACTTGTTGAAATTTTCATGTTAACAAAAATAAAAAAAACTGGAAGATTTTTGAAATCTCAATTTCAATTTCTCAAAACACTTTTTCACTAGAAAATGGAAAATGACTCAAAACAATGAAAATTTAAATCTTGTTGCTTCTAACTTTATGACATGGACAGGAATAACTGTTGTGGTGACTCTGTACAACAAATTTTACAACAATACCATTATACTGCAAGCAAATCTTTGACTTTTGCTTTCATTCATTTTCCAAACAAACTGTTGCTGTTGATTCATTTTCAAATTTGTTTTAACAATAATAGGCTTGTTTGCTCTCTACCTTCAGAATTTTATAAAAAAAAAACACATGGAGTTTAAATATTTCAGAAACTGGCCTCCATGAATCAAGTGGTGCATTTCTTCTGATGTTCAGTATATATTGTTCACTCCCTTAATAGATATGGATTTTCACAAAATGTTCATTCGTCTGATAAGGCATATAAACTTATAGATTTATCTACCCAAAACTGCTTTAACCCTGGTACCCTGGTACCAAGTTTTGCTGTCCCAAGTTTCTATCATTGTTTATGTTTGTCTTATGTCTTTGATATGGTTTTTGTTCAGGAGTTCTTTTGCAGGTTGACAGTGCTGCCAAGTTTTTGTGAAGCAATTGTGTGACTTTACCAAAAATGGAAAAGATCATAAGAAAAAACACAAAAAAAAATCAAGGAAAGTGTAGAAAATTTGAGCCAAAAGTGTGCGATTCCAACTTTGAGCAAAACAATGAAAAAATGTCTCAGTGAATTATTTCTGAAATAAATCTTGAACAAATGAATTGTATTATCAAGAAGTTTTAGATTATAAATATGTCAATGGTGAAAAAAGATGTGTAAAAATTTTTGAAATATATTGCAATAAATTTGAAAACAATGTGATATTAATATTATAAATTGTGATAGATTATGTTCTATCTTGATATTTACTATTTACAAAAAGTACAGAACTTTGTTTATGTAAGTTAAAGACCTGAAGTTTTAATTTTGTTTTACTTTTTCAGACTTAAATCCAAAATTCTAAAGCTAATTTGAATGGATACTTGAAAATGGAAGAAAAAAGGCTGGAGTAGGTTTATGAAAGATCAAGGTCAATGTAAGTGAAGATGATTTTGGTGCCAAAATTTAAGGGAAAAAAACAACAATTATTTTACTCTTTTATCAAATTAATAGCTGTTATGATTTCTTTTCCCTTCAGTGAATAATGATTGACATTGACCTACATTTTACTCCTGATTGATTTCGGTTAAATTTTGTGTTTATGGTCCATTTCTCTACAGTCACAGGTACTCACCAGGGTCATTGTTTTAGTGAAATATGCATTGCAACGATTTTTCACTGAAACAGTGACCTTGATGAGTACCAGTACTAATTGACTAACAGGTTACCTTGACATACATTTTATCATTGAGTTACTCTAGTAAATTATTACATTCAGGTCCTGTATAATATTACAAAATTCAAAGGCATTTTGTATCACTTGAACTACATCTCATGTATCATTCAATAGTGTTTTAAATCTGTATTCAGAGCTTCTTTATACTCTAGACACATTTATTGTCTCATTCCATATTATACAAGAGGAGATAACTTGACCACTGCAGGTTGAAAAAAGGTTCTTGTACAAAATTTTGATCTATGAAAAATTCAAATTATATTTATACCCTGAAACTCTTCGTCAACCTTCAAACAACCCCAAATTTATGTTTGGCAGACATTATGATCCATAATTAGCTTACACCTCTTTGTTATTAAAATGATTAATTTATCATTAATTTTGCACCTGTACATTTCCCACCCACATGCTTTAATATAAACAGATTTATTAATTATTATGATGAAAGAGTTATAAACTAGGCATCTGTGAAAAAGTCAAACATCTTGATGCTTGATATCAAAACTAAGCAATCATTAGTTTTCCCTTTGATCTATGTTTCTGTGTCTTAAATTTACTTAATTTGTAAATTAGATCTGTCTTATAGGTAGCTGGCCAATTGTTCTGAAAAATCATTAAGGATGTAATAGCTGTGCCAATGTATTCATTATCAAAATAGAATTGTAAAAGGCTAATTGGAAAACTGTAGACTTGCCTCTAAAAGACAAATTAATTGGGGGTCTAAATTGAAGAGCAAGATCAACCCTGACAGCCATAAAACTGCATTTCTGTTGATCATTTAGAGGTGTGCTGGTTTACTAGTTATTTATAATCATCCTGATTTTAATAACAGTAGGGTTACACCTAAAATAAACAGTAGAGATTAATGTTCGTTGATGTTTATAATTAATTAATTTACGGAAATTGACATAAATCTCTATTAAAGCTTCTTTATCATTATCTTTCTATGTAATTATTGCCTGAAAAATTTAATTGAATTTCTCAATATTGTCTAAAAATTATATACAGAGTAGTATTTATTATAGGTGGTCCATAAAATGGCATCTGATGATTTCATTCTAATTAATTACTCTTGTGGAATTAGGTCAAATTGACCTATATTATGATTTTATGTAAATCTTGTTGTTTTAACAAACAAGCAGGCAACACTATGTGTGAATGCTCAAGCATGTATTCATTATGTATTCCAAATGCCAAATTGACATTGAATATATGTCAAGGTCAAAGATTGGAATCTCTTTTTCTTTTTCACATTGGGTCTGTAGGTCAAGGATAATGATTTATTTGATCTTTTCTCATCCATATTTATGGATAAAGTTTAGTTATTCTATTTCTATGCAATGATGTAAGGCATCATGGGCATGAAGTTTTACCCGTGTCCATATGTCTGTTCTTATAGGCATACATACTTACATCTGTCAGAAAAATCAAGGATTTCTCAGCTTGTATATGCAATAATGATTTGGTATTTGGTCTGAAAGTGGCACCAAGTCTTTTCTTTTCATCTACTTCCTGGTTGTCAAGCGGGGGGGTATCTGTGTCCCAAGGACACATTTTTAATAATTTTCTTAATTAAATCCTCACATGAAGGTAAAGGTTTGATATCAGTTTGTTTCCATATTCTTTTCAAACACTTAAGCTATTCTCTTGGGTAAAAATTTCAGTAACTTATAAGGTCAAGGTGGAAGCTGGTAGTGCTTTTCTAATTTGCATATTTTATGTCAAGGTGCCTTTTCTTTATAGTTAATAATCTCTGTTATTTAAGGTTGTAACTACAGCTCAGGTTCTAGATTTTTAGCTCACCTCACAAAGTGAGGTACCCCTAGCATCCGTGTCCCCATCCGCATCCGGTTAGGAAGAATGGTTAAGGTTCATTCCTGCTTACTGACATCAACCATATTGGTATGCCTGATGCATTTTGGGATGACAACTGGAATGCATGCTTCGGATGCTATCTCTGACCTACATTTTAAGCATGAGCGACTTGGTTCGGTAGAATGGTTAAAGTCCATTCCCGCTTACTGACATGGCCCACATCAACCATATTGATATGTATGATGCATTTTGGGATGGCAACAACAATGCATGCTTCGGATGCTGTCTCTGACATTCTTTTTTATGCATGAGCGACTTGGTTAGGTAGAATGATTAAAGTCCATTCCCAGTTACTGATATGGCCCACATCAACCATATCAATATGTATGATGCATTGTGGGATGGCAACAACAATGCATGCTTAATTGGATGCTGTCTCTGACCTACATTTTATGCATGAGCGACCTGGTTAGGTAGAAAGTTAAAGTCCATTCCCACTTACTGACATGGCCCACATCAACCATATTGGTATATATGATGCACTTTGGGATGACAGCAACAATGCATGCTTTGGATGCTGTCTTTGACCTACATTATAGGCATGAGTGACTTGGTTAGGTAGGATGGTTAAAGTCCATTTCTGCTTACTGACATGGCCCACATCAACCATATTGGTATGTATGATGCACCTTGGGATGACAACAGCAATGAATGCTTCAGATGCTGTCTCTGGCCTACATTTTATGCCTGAGCAAGTTTATTAGGTAGAATTTTTAAAGTCCATTCCCCCTTACTGACATGTCCCACATCAACCATTTTGGTATGTATGATGCAATTTGGGATGACAACAACAATGTATGCTTCAGATGCAGTCTGTAAACTACAATTTATGCATGACTGAATCTGTTATAAAGAATGATTATAGCCCATTCCTGTTAACTGACATGTGCAACATGTGAATGCTGCGCAACGAGGTGAGCTTAGCAGGCTGTGGCTGCTTTCTATGTTTAAAGCAAGTGATAACTATCACCAATTTAGATTCTACCAAGTAAAGAGAACTTAATTAAGGGTTGTCACTCCTCAGGTTTTTGAATCTGTCTTTGACTTTCGGAATTCTCTTATTTTATCCACCATGATGCATTAGAAAATTTTGCACACTGACCCCCACTTTTCTTTTCAAAATATGTTTGCATACATCTTGAATAAACTTTTGACAAAATTTGATACAATTCTTGATATATCTTCATTGTATTCCAAGGGGCGACTGTCTTAATTCTAAGTAAATGAAAAATCAAGAGGAGTTAAGTTTCCCGCCAAAATTTTGGGTACTTAAATCTAAAAAACAGGCACACTGACCTATCAATATTTTTTGCTTAAAATGATGTATGATCGATGTTCTAATAAAGATACTAATTTTAAAATCTTGATATAATGAATTTGTGGAGGGACCATCCTTTAATAAGAATAAAAAAATTTTTTTAGTTACAGTAACCTTGACCTTTGGGCTTCTGACCTAGGAGTTCAAAGGTTTTCCCTTTGCTATATTTTTATATATGTTCAGTTTGTATCTCAAAAGTAAGAAACAATTAACACAAATGTGATTATAAATACTACACACAATTTGGAAGATGCTCTGTCTTCACTTTGAAATTATTCAAATAACATTTTCAAATAATTTTTGTTAAAAAATTGAAAAAGTAGGATAAAGTACATGTAATTTAAATAAAAAAGTAACTTTTCACATTAAAGCAAGTTGAAAAATTTTGAGGTATTGAACTCCTAAAGGAGTAGGTGCGGTAAGGGCCTTATTTGGCCTCAAAAAATGAGTTTGCTTTAATTCACATTATATATTGTTGAAATGTTCTAAGGATATAGGTTAACAGTTAAAAGGAAGATTACTCAAGTATTGATGTACGATTACAGAGTTTTTTAGCGGAGAAAATGGGACAAATTGCACATTTTCTCGAAAAAGGACAAATTTGACCCATTCTGACTACTTTTTCTTAACAGGAAACATTTAGCACAGGCAAGAACCACAAAAATATTCATAATGGAGGTCCAATGCATCTGTAGTAACAGTTTGGTAAAATATCTAATTGGTTCTTGAATGTGCTCTATATTTCCGATCAGAAAACTGTTCGAAAATATGCCAAATTCCTTGTATTTCTATGAAAACATTCAAAAGTAGCTTCAATATGACGTCAGAACTGTACCTATTGTGACGTCATGGGTTCTAAATTTTGTATTTTTTCCTTAAGGGGTATCTGAACTTTCAAACCAACATTAAAGAAAATATCCAGGTGCAAATTAAAAAATCACCGAAATTTAGGGCCAGATCACACCCTTATCGCACCTTGTCCTTTTTTATATGCTTTTTACTCACTATGTTGAATCATTGAAAGTTACAAAATAAAAAGTATTTCTCAAATATTGTCAGTATGTTCCCAAAGATTTACGAATGAAAAATAGGAGGTTGCTAAAAAAAATGTTGAACTAGGAGAGTAATTAAGTATGACAAAAATGTTTAAACATGTCCTGCAATCATCTGTAATAATCTTAAATACTAAAACACTCCATAATAGTGTCAATTTATTATCCTAAAACTACATTTTCTACACAGTGAAAACACTTACTTAATTATCAGCGGACATGAACCACACCAAAACAGGACATGCCAAAATTACTTTAAAAGGGGAGATAATCATCTTCTTTTAGAGATATGAATTTCCTATATTTTTGATTTTCTCTATGTAAATTCTGATCATATAATGTACTATCCTGCATCCGTTCACCACCTTGTAGTAAAAAAGCTTTGAAATCAGACCCAAAAACAATTACAATAATTACATTTCATGTTTAAATTGTTTGTGTCCTGCAAGCTTTTCACCTTTAAGTTAATCACCAATAGAAATTAGATTTTTATGTCCCTCTTTAAACTTTTCACAATCAGTTTTGTAATTCAAATTTCTAGTTTTTCAAGTGTTAAGTATGTCTTCAGCAATACAATTAAGAAAAAAAGGGAAAAATAGTCATGGCTGGTCAGGATAAAAAATGTCTTTAACACTTGTATGTGATTTGGTTGTTACACTTGACGATTGTTAATTATTTGACTGTCTGTTACAATGGCTTTGTGATTCTCCTTAACAAAACACAATTTATGCTTGGTTCTATCAAGATAATAATTATATTATAGCGATGTTGGATCAATTCTCATCAGATGATTCCCTTAATTTTCTCTACTGTATTTTACAATGGTGTCGGCTAGCTAATAATTCTTCAGCCCCCAGATGACTTATCTGCTTTTATTTTATTTTTTATTCGTTCATCAGGGGAAATTATGAAATAATACTGTAAAAGATAATTGGTAGAGGAGATAAGAGGATAAGGTTATGCAAATGATCCATTGTTTTAAATAGAGATTATTGACCTCTATTACAGGTCAATATTAGCTACTATGTCCTTCTGAATCATTCTGTAATTCTGCATATTGCCCCTTACTCAAAGGTATATCACTCCAAACTTGAGATATTTCTGCACATCTTGAGAAATAAAAGAAAAATTCAAATTTCTCCAATTAAGATGGCAAAGGAGATTATGGGATGAATGATGCAATTTTAAAAACTAATAGTGTTCTGTTAGTTTTGATATGATTTCTGAATTAAAAACTGCTGTTGTGATTTCGGACATATATAGCTGAAGAAGTTCTATCATGTTACAGCTTCAACCTCAAATACAGTTGATAAAATTTGTTCACTAACTTTGTTTTTGTGACTCTAGATTAAGATTTTTGGCTTGATCCAGCCAATAGAATTTTTGGTAGGATGTTCTTGTAAAAGCTAAAAAAGTTCTCTCTGTACACTCATGCAGGTAGGCCACACCAAGTGGCAGGGTAGTAATGGATTCTCCCAGTTGTGTGTCTGTTTGGTTTCCGGATGAAAGCTCAAAAAGTTTACATCCAATTGAAATGAAACTTAAATATATTGTTGGGAACCAAGAGGGAAGGATCTCTCTAAGGATTTTGAAGATAGTAGGTCAAAGGTCAAGGTCACAGTGACTGAAAATAGACAGAAAAAAATCATAAAAATTTGGTTTCTGGTTGATTTCTCAAAAAGTTTAAATCCAATTGGAATGAAAGTTGGATAAATATATTGTTAGGCAGCAAGAGGGGAGGAACTCTATTGATTTTTGGAATGGTAGGTCAAAGGTCAAAAGTCACAGTAACTGATAATAGATTGAAAATTTCTTGAAAATTTGGTTTCTGGATGATAACTCATGAGTGTGCTTATACACCCAGTTGTAATGAAACCTAAATATATTGGTGGGTACTAGGAGAAGAAGAATCCTATTGATTTATGAGAAAGTAGATAGAAGGACAAGGTCACAATGACAGAAAAAAGTTTAAAATTTCAGAAAAATTTGATTTCTAGAAGATAACTCTAAAAATTTACACCCAACTGAAATAAAACTTGGATATATTGTTGTATACTTAATGAATTCTTAGAATTATGAATATCTGTAGGAAAGAAATTAGATAAAAAAAATTTTAGAAATAATTAGGTTCTGGACAATTACTTTCAAAAGTCCACTATAACCTTGTCACATAATATATGAAGTTGCAACTCCCGTCTGTGCACCCTGGTGCCATTTAGATTTTTAGTTCATCTCATGAAGTGAGGATGCCTTATATGATATCCTTAGCCTAAGTGTCAGCATCTGCATCTGCTAGGAAGAATAGTTAAAGTGCATTACTTCTTACTGACATGTCCTGTATTCCTTCTTACTGGCATCATGTCCTGCATTACTTTTTACTGACATGTCCTGTGTTTCTTCTTACGACATGTCCTGTATTCCTTCTTACTAACATCATGTCCTGCATTCCTTCTTACTGACATGTCCTGTATTCCTTCTTACTGACATGTCCT
This sequence comes from Modiolus philippinarum, assembly GCA_002080025.1. Lineage (NCBI taxonomy): Eukaryota > Metazoa > Mollusca > Bivalvia > Mytilida > Modiolidae > Modiolus > Modiolus philippinarum. The sequence continues at coordinate 310,603 of MJUU01051566.1, read as the reverse complement.
GTATTCCTTCTTACTGGCTACTTCTTCCTGACATGTCCTGTGTTTCTTCTTATGACATGTCCTGTATTCCTTCTTACTAACATCATGTCCTGCATTCCTTCTTACTGACATGTCCTGTATTCCTTCTTACTGACATGTCCTGCATTCCTTCTTACTGACATGTCCTGTATTCCTTCTTACTGACATATGCATGTCCTGTATTCCTTCTTACTGACATGTCTTGCATAACTTCTTACTGACATGTCCTGCATTCCTTCTTACTGACATGTCCTGTATTCCTCCTAACTGACATCATGTCCTGCATTCGTTCTTACTGACATGTCCTGCATTCCTTCTTACTGACATGTCCTGCATTCCTTCTTACTGACATGTCCTGCATTACCTCTTACTGACATGTCCTGTATTCCTTCTTACTGACATGTCCTGTATTCCTTCTTACTGACATGTCCTGTATTCCTTTTTATTGACATGTCCTGCATTCCTTCTTACTGACATGTCCTGTATTCCTTCTTACTGACATGTCCTGTATTCCTTCTTACTGACATGTCCTGCATTCTTTCTTACTGACATGTCCTGTATTCCTTCTTACTGACATGTCCTGTATTCCTTCTTACTGAAATGTCCTGCATTCCTTCTTATTGACATGTCCTGCATTCTTTCTTACTGAGATGTCCTGCATTCCTTCTTACTGACATGTCCTGTATTCCTTCTTACTGGCACCATGTCCTGCATTCCTTCTTACTGACATGTCCTGTATTCCTTCTTACTGGCATGTCCCACATCAACCTTATTGGTATGTATGATACATTTTGGATTGACCAGCTGCAATGCTTACTTCGGATGCTGTCTTTGACATGCAATATAGGCATGAGAGTCTTGGTTAGGTAGAATGGTTAAAGTCCATTTCTGCTTACTGACATGTCCAATATCCACCACATTGGTATGTATGAAGAATTTTGAGATAACAAACTACAATGCATGCTATGGATGCTATCTGTGACCTACATTTTATGCATGAGTGACTTGGTAAGGTAGGAAGGTTAAAAGTTCATTCCCTGCTTACTGATGTTTCATACATTAACCATATTGGTATGCATGATGCATTTTGGGATGAAAACTGCAATGATTGCTTTGGATGCCGTCTGTGACCTACATTTTACACATGGATGAATCTTAGGAAGAATGTTTATAGTCCCTTCATGTATACTATAATGTTCAACATGTGACAATGGTTGCTGCTTGTATATTTAGTCTCTGAAGACAGGATATTTTTGTTACTTCTAGATATATAAGTTGCTGTTCAAGTCTACAGTGGCAAAGATTGCACAAGTTTACAGTGAAGATATTACTCAAATTCACAGTGAAGAGGTTGCAAAAATTTACAGTGAAGAGATCACACAAGTTTATAGTGGCAAGCATTTAATGTGCACATTTTTGGGTAATAGATTTTTCATACAGACACAAGGCTTTCTGTAAGAGGTTTTAATGATAGCTAGGAAAAGTTACTATATTCTTGTAGAAACACCTATCTTATAAAACAGTTTCTCATATTGATGCCACTGCCCTCTTTGCTACCAGTTCCAGTACCCACAACTCCCACTTGTTACTACTAGAAACCAAATCCCTGCCTATCCAGGCAAGGGGTGTCATCTGAAAGATGTTCAGCAAATATGTCAAAAATCTTCTGTAATGTCACATATCCCATTATAAGTTTATAAATATAGCAACAAGTTTAAAATATACTTTCAAAAAAGGTAGGGACAGAAATATGCCTAATTCCCCTCCAGCAACTTAATTTATCTCCCGACAGATGCATATAAATGAATTAAAGAAATTATCTATAAAATCTGAAACAAAATTACATTGCTAAGTGTTTCAATCAGTCTATTTTCTAACTTAAGATTTTTATCAGAAATAACCCCACCATTCTCCTAACTAACAAAAATATCTTAATTGCTTTCTTCACAAATTCATGTGAATTAAAAATAACAAATTTCAGTCTGTAACTGATATTTACGAAAATCTTTTTAAAGGTGTGGCTACATAATTCTAGTTTAAAATCCTGACACAAAGTGTGCTATATTATTAAGTATGTGCCTTAATTTGATCTTTCCTTTAATTAATTTTCTCATTATTGAAATGTTTTTAGACAAAACAATAGTTTGTTGATGGGCACACGTGTTACTTAATCAGCACACAGTTTTTGTTAGGTCTTCGTCTATTTAATTAAATATTAAATAAGGAAGCATGCCTCAACCACATCTCATTCTAATGTATCTTTATTGATAGATTTACTAAAAAAGTCCTGGTGGTTGTTTGTCAAGAATTGACCATTGGATGTGTTATTGACCATATAAGGACGTCTAATTAACAATTAAAAGGTAAATACTGTTTACATTGTATCACATTTGACCGTAGTTTTCCCGACAGTCAATTAAGAAAAATAACATATACAGATAAATGTAAAGTTTATTGGAAATCATTATACACCAAAAACTATTGGTAGACAAGTTAATCTCTTCAAAGATCGTTTTAATAACTTTACAAAATTTTATTGCACTCAAACATGATGTCAGCAGCATGTAAAATTATAAATTATAAAAAAAATCTAGAGAAAATCCAGACATATTTTTTGTTTTTTTAACAGTATAAAAATACATGATTATAGGATATTGTAAGTACATTGAAAAGTCTGAATCAAAGACTAGAAAAAATTTCATCAAGGCAAAATGTCACTGCTCAGTAAATTTTGAACAAAGTTAAATTGATATAATTGGTTGCTGGATATGGTGATATACAGAAATGATTAGATAGGGGGTCCACCAAGTTTTCTAGTAAATATGTATTATCTGTAATAGAGGGTATGAATGCCCTTTATCGTTAACTGTTAAATGCCTCTTTTCAGTTATTGTTAACATAAAATGAGTCAAAATTTTACTGTTAATTGTCAAAAATATATTACCGTGATTCATGAAATTACTTGAATTTAATAGCGTTATCGTGAATTGGGTAAAAAACATGTCGTCATTCGTTAAAACATATTTCTGTAGAAATATCTGGCAAATTTATATTGAGGGCATAAATTTTAGCATAAACACCATTTGGCGTAATTTTTTACCGTTAACTGTCTTAAGGGTACACCCAAAATTTCAGAAAGGCGCAAAAATTTTCCTTGTTATGCCCGCCACATATTGGAAGGGGCATATAGATTTACCCTTGTCCATCCATATGTCCGTCATTCCGTACGTCCGTACGCCCCGATGTTAAGTTTTGCGTTTAGGTCCATATTTGGTTATCTCTTATAATATTTTAATAAAGTTACATCGGTACATGCACCTTGATTAGTACTACCAGATTCACTAACAATTAGGGATCCATGACCTACATTTCACGCTTGAGTGACTTATGTTAAATTTTGCGTTAAGGTCCATTTCTCATCAACTACTCATCATACCACAATGATGTCTCATCAAATTAATCACCTTGATGAGTACTACCCGAATCATCAAGAATTAAGTGGCCTTGACCTATATTTTACGCTTGAGTGACTTTTGTTAAATTTTGCGTCTAGGTCCATTTCTCATCAAGTACACATCATACCACAATGATGTCTCATCAAATTAATCACCTTGATGAGTACTACCCAAATCATCAAGAATTAAGTGGCTTTGACCTATATTTTATGCTTGAGTGACTTTTGTTTAATCTTGCATTTAGGTCTTTTTCTCAACAACTGAACATGCTATCACAATGGTGTTGCATCATATAAATCACCTTGACAGATGCTATTCAAATCAAGGACAATTAAGTGTCTTTGACCTACATTTTATGCTTGAGTAACTTTTGGTTAAATTTGTGTTTTATGGTCCATTTTTAAACAACTACACAACATATGATATTTCATGAAGAGACCCATCCTAATTGTTAAACAATTTTTTTCTTTGACTTTGACCGACATTTTACACATGAATGACTTTGTTAAATTTTTGCATTATGTCCATTTATTAACAACTAGGTGTTTAATCAAAATAAATCGCTGAAGTTCTCTATTGCAATAAATTTTATGGCAGGGCATCTGTGTCTTATAGACACATTCTCTGGTTTTTAATTTCTGAATTCATACTCATTTAGGTTTTATTGAGGCAAAAATTCAAATGAAATGAGTTTTAAAGCCCGGGGGGGGGGGGTACTCCAAATTTTTTCCCGTACCTAGGCTGGTACTATTTTTTTGGGTGTAAATTTCCGAATTTTGCTATTTTTTTGGGTTCAAGAAATTCCAAGCTATTTTTTTGGGGTTAGAAATATTATTAACTATTTTTTTGGGGTATTAATAATTGTAAGATATTTTTTGGGGGTTGGCAAATATGTCATATTTTTGGGTGTTTTGTTTGCATAGAAAATGAAGAAATATACCATGGATAAACACATGGGGTTACTTAAATAATAAAGTCAACTGATTTGTCAGCACAACACTGATTACAATGATCTAGTAATTAATTTTATAAGATGTTAAACTGAGGAAACT
>MJUU01051566.1:292769-304364 GCA_002080025.1 Modiolus philippinarum | reverse complement strand
GAGAACTGATCACATGACCCACTGTATTTTTAGAGATTGACTAGAAAACAGTATATCAAAAAGTTATATCGCATGTTACTAAAAATGGAAATGTATATTGCATGATTCTATGAATGTTTATAATCTTGTTTATTTTATGTATTTTTCAAGAATCAATTACATGTACATAAACAATGTAATTATATTATAGTGCTAATTAACTTTTAAATATATTACATAATATCTAAAATATTCCAACTATATCTTGAATTTGATAATTTGGACAAAGGATAAAAATGTCCTTTTCAGTGTTCATGTAAATTAATAATATAACAATTGTAGTCTGTGGATGAGGTCAATATGATGTTATATCGACCTGCAAAAGCATATCGACCTCGGATTTCATCCTCGGTTGATATGCTTTTCCCATGTCAATATAACATCGTATCGACCTCATACACAGACTATAATTGTATAATAGTCTTGGTTCAAATTACAGTTGGAACTGAAGTAAAATTGATAGTATATTTCAATTAGAAAATGCCTTTATGATTTTGTAATGATTTGAACAAATAGATAGTTTAAACTTAATGCACTTTTGTCTTCTGGAACAGATTGCACCAAAATTACTTTGAAATATTTTTTTTCTGATTGTAAGAACCTGTGTCCACTTATGTCCACCCTCCAAGGTGAAAAATATGTGAAGGATAACATAATGCTTTGTTTATTCAACAGATTATGATTGTAAAATGTTGTATCCTAATCTAGGTGAATACTTCATTAAAATTCTATGTCTGCATCTTATAAGGAACTTCTACATACATTTATCACTAATATTGAAGGTATTTAATACATATAAAGCTAAAGAGTTTTTATCAGTGCAGTTATCTTATCATATGACCCTTATGTCACAATAGCAACCCGGAAGTCATTGGGGAATAATATTAGACATTTCGGGTCACTCAACCAAAACCACAGCGCAATGTCGCAGACAATAGCCTGTCATTCAAGTCTTTAGTGTTACAACTGCTAGAATAGTATCTGTAGGATGATCAATCGCTCACACGATATCGGCCTTTTGTATTCAGTCAGCCAAATAAACTATTAAAAAAAGGTATGGTTGACTTAGATGAACTGATAGTTATCGTAATCCCCCTGTCAATGGTGGCATAATGTTACCTGTAATCACTATTGATTCAAATGAGCATAATACTCATTAACTTTCTATCAAATTTTATCTGCAGTATTTATGCAGCAGAATAAAATAAATCTGCATTTACAAATGAATTAGTGAAACTTTGATTTCTGTGAAAATTAAGAATTAATATTTTCATATTTTAATGGAAAAGTATTAATTATTTCAATACTATCTAATGACCCATTAGGTACTTGTCATCTCTACTGATCATATTTGTCTTTATGAAATTGTCAGTATTAATGGTGTAGTGCCTACAATTTATCCCAGAATAATACCTATGCTTGTATTTTCTGCTGGATATTGCTTGCATTCAAGACCTATCAGTTACTGTACATGTTAAGGTTGTACATAAGTCACAATCCTGGAAAAATTAAGTCTCTACTAAGATGTCAATTTTCTGCTTTGTTTGCTAAGTAATACATTTAAGTTTATGTTCAAGCTCATATATTAAATTAGTAAGTACATGGTAGGATTAACTATAGTTGAAATGCAAGGACCAAAGTTAAAAACTTTACAAATGCAGCACACATTTTTGAGCCAACTCTTGTTCAAAGGTACTCATGTTGGTTCCAGTGTGGTCCCATCATGCTTTGCTCTGGGAATCCGTTCATTCATGCTGTTTTGTTGGATTCTGGAAAGAAAAGAGGAAGTCCAGTAATTTACATAATTACAATGTTATGCAATCATTGATAAATACTGAGTAGATATATACATTATTATTAATTCATAATATAAAATTTTCTCAATGCAGGTGCTCTTTTACACATCAAATGATAAAAAGTGTTGAAGTGAAAGTAAAACCCTTGAAGACAAATTAAAGATCTGGAAACAAAGTGTAAAGGCAGTGAAACCAAAGTACTTAAGACGAAAGCCAAAGTGAAGTGGTGAAAACAGTGTACTCTAGACAAAGAATAGTACTAAATAAGTTTGGTAAGCACTAATTTGAATACTAAAAGTTATGTCATTAGATATTATCAAGAAGGTACATAGATTTATGTTTGAAATAAGGAATTTCTTCTAGGTGTTTAAGAAATTCTATCTTTTTCCATAAGACACCAGTGAAATGATACAGAATTTCTTACAATAGTGGAAGAATTTTCTTGTGTGATGTATTGTAGGTTAGAGTTATTTCTTTTTTTTCAGCCATTTTCCATTCAAACAGCTCCATGTTACATAAAACAATGGGACTTATCAACTTCTTGGCTCGTTATTTGTTAGTGTCTTCCTCACTCTTTATAATAAGTTTCATTTAAAATTCAAGAAGTTATGCTGCAGAAGCCAGTTTTTACAAAGATTATTTTCAACTGAAAGTACACATGTACCTCCTGACCATTGATCTTCTGAATCCAAATTTGACCTCTGAACTCTTCATAAACAAACAATAAAAGGATATGGAGTAAATGAACATAAGACTAAGATTACATGGTAAAACATTGTGAGAACAAGCAGTGGGACTACACTTTTATTTATCTTCATCTTGAAGTCAATCTGAGGCCTTCACTTCTGTATGGCCTGTAATTTCTGTATGGCTCACCATTAGAAGACAATCATGAAATATAAACAACCACAGGTCAAGAGTAAAAAAACATGGCTTAATAAAATCATAAAAACTCTGAAACCTTCGAATTTATCTATTTTAATTTCACTTCATTTCATAAAGGCATACCGAAGTAATATTCTGCAAACTGAGGTGTATGGGACAGTCAGGAATAAGGTCAGAAGATTAACCCAATGACAATATATACTCCTCACTTATCAATCAGGGGTATAAATTGTATGCTGCCTTATATTGTGTGCAAAACTCAGTATATTTTCCATGTAAATGTACTAGTCTGTGATAGATATTCCACAGGATTAGTGAAATATCTATTGACTATAGTTATAAAGGTGTTCAAAATGTTTTCTAGCATATTAATTTAAGAAAAAAAGTAAAAACATATACCTAATTAGGTAATTCTGATTTCATTTTGAATGTTTCTTCACAAGTGTAATATGGACGTGCATTTGAATTAATATCTAAGTCTGAATTCTAAAACTGTATGTTAAAATAAATATTGTTAAAATTTCTTTGTCTCTGCAATTTTGCTAAAAAGTTTTTGTAATTGCTGAAAGCAGATATTGATTAAGATAGTGAATACACATTATTGACAATAAATATCTAATATTAAGCCTGTAAAGTGCCAAATTTCTTATAAATCTACAAACAGAAATATGATAAATATACTTAGATATATCCTGGATAAAGCCACATGATTTACTAATTACCTTCGTAAAAAAGTCAGAACTAGTACATGTATACTTTATATGGTGTTAAGCCCTGTCTCTATTTACATATAGGTGATTAACACTATGTTACGGTTTATGTTGGCACATCTCGTTGTTATTAAGCTAATTTAATGAAATACGTAGCAGGTGCTTAATTAATTAAAATGCTAATTAGATTGATAGGCATGTCTGCTCAAAATGTCCTCCGCTGCCTGTGGGTCTAGATAAAAAAATAGTTTGTTCAATTACGGATTATTGAGTTTGCTGGATTGATGTATTTCATCACACCTTACAATGTTATTAACTCGTGTTTGTATATTGTGCTTAGGTAACAAAAGTTATTAATATGTAATGAAGAAAAAATAAATTTATTGGCAATTAGGTGCATATCTAGATAAAAACTAAGATGGAGTCAATCCCCATAAGAACAGCTAATGAACAGTCTAATTACTGTTTGCTTATCCTTAGTTTAGTATACTCCATTTATCTGATATATAAATATGAGTGTTAACTGAAATGTATCAGGAAGGCGAACAGACAGACAGACATTAATATTCAGTCATGCCTCCAGTTTCATTATGTCATGACTTTCCATGCATGGTTTGTCCTGTATGCTTATCCTAAATTTTGTACACTCTATATGTGATGATAAATATTAGTGTTAACTGAATTGTATCAGGCAGGTGAACAGACAGACAGACTGATATTCAAGCATGCCTTAAGTCTCTTTATGTCATGACTTTCTATGCACGGTTTGTCTTGTGAGTTTATCTGAAATTTAGTACACTCCATATATATCTGATATATAAATATGAGTGTTAACTGAAATGTAGCAGGAGGGCGAACAGACAGACAGACAGACTGATATTCAGCCCAGTCTATAGTTTCTTCATGTTATGACTGTCTATACTTTGTTTTTCCCTACTATATTTTGTATATCTAGCATATTCCTGAGCTACAGTATGATTTAAGTCCATACCTTTTCAGATCTTTGTGCTACAGTATGAGAAATTCTTACTTCTTGGCCCTCTTGGGTCTATTCCCTTTCAGATATTTTGCCCACAGTATTAGAAGTTCTTGGTTCCAATCCCTTTTAGGCCTTTGGACTTTAGTAACTATATGAGTTTAGTTCATTCCTTCCAAAATATTTGGGCAACAGTATGAGAAATCCTTTGTTCTTTGGTGCTTATTATGAGAAGTCCTTGTTTTATTCCCTTTCAGATCTTTGGGCAACAGTATGAGAAGTTGCAAAATCTATTCCTTTTCAGATCTGGTTCTATGGTCCTTGTTATAGGAAGTCCTTGGTTCTTTGGTCCTTATTATGGGTAGTCTTTGGTTCTATTCCCTTTCAGATGTTAGGGTTACGTATAAGAAGCTCTTGATAATAAATTTAGCCCACAGTGTGCTTCATCCTATCAGAAATGACACTCTTGGTATTAGAAGTCAAAGGTTTTTTCCTCATTTAGATCCTTTGGCTACAGTTTGAGATGTCCTTGGCTCTATTACCCGTCAGAACTTTGGACTACAGTATGAGTAGTTCTTGTCTCTGTTGCCTGTCAGTAATTTGAGCTACAGTATGAGAAGTCTTAAGGTCCTTTCCTTTTCAGATCTGGTTCTTCTGTCCTGATTATGAATAGTCCTAGGTTGTTTGGTCCTTTTTATAAGTTTTTGGCTCTAATCTTTATCTGATCTTTGGGCTACAGTTTGAGAAGCCCTTGGATCTATTTCCTGTCAGAAATTTTGGGATTCAGTTTGAGAAGTCCTTAGTTCAATTCCCTGTCGGGTCTTTTGTCTGCAATATTATAGATAATTGGTTCCATTCCCTTCCAGAACTTTAGGCCTCAATCTGACTTAAAGTTTATTCCTTGCAGATCTTTGGGAAACAGTATAAGAAATCTTTAGTCCTTTGGTCCTTATTATGAAAAATCCTTGGTTCTGTTACCTTTCAGAACTTTAAGCCATAAGACATTCTTGGTACTATTCTCTATTCTAACTTTGGTCCACAGTATGAGAAGTCCTTAGTTTAATAGACCAATTCCGAGTTCTCGTATTTAGATTCACCAGCTGTTGTTTGTCCGCCCTACGTCACAAACGTGTCCGCCCCATGTGACCAATAATGTAATTCAACAACATAGTTTCATGACGTCTTCAGCTTTATGACGTAACATTTTCTATACTGTAATGTGATCTGGTAAATCCTTATACTAGAGCTCGGATATGGTCTATTCCCTGTCAGATATTTGGTCCATAGTTTACAAAATTATTGGTTCCATTCCCTTTCAGGAATACGAGTTACAATCCAAGGATATTGGATTGCTTATTGGATAAATACAATCCAAGGATATTGGATTGCTTATTGGATAAATACAATCCAAGGATATTGAATTGCTTATTGGATAAATACAATTCAAGGATATTGGATTGCTTATTAGATAAATAAAAGCCAAGGATATTGGATTGCTTATTTGATAAATACAATCCAAGAATATTGAATTGCTTATTGGATAAATACAATTCAAGGATATTGGATTGCTTATTGGATAAATAAAAGCCAAGGATATTGGATTGCTTATTGGATAAATATCTAAGGATATAGGATTGCTTATTTGATAAATTGCCGTTCAGAACTTTTTGGTTGTAGTAATAAATTGAAAAACAAAAATGGAAGACTTTAACTTGCTTTTTGGATTAAAGAAGGCTATGATTTTGAAGTTTTTTTTATAATAACTCATGTTATCACTGCATTTTTTAGTTTCAAGAAAATAAAATTTGTGACTTTGATACAGTGGATGCAGTGATATCAGTATTTGACCAATGTTTTGTAACAAGACGACTTGAGTTCTAAATTGTATAACATTATCAGTAGCTTTAAGACAGTGACAGTTATGCTTGGAAACTACATATAACTTTTGGCTATCACTCCTAAAATCATAGAACTGCCTTCTTCCATCTTATTTGTTGGGATAAATTTTTTGGGGTTTTCATTAAAATTTGGTCATGAATTTGATAATACAGATAGAAGATGTATTGAAGATGGAAATTTTAGTGATTGATATTAAGTTTTTAATCTAGAATTGATTTTATAGAGAATAGATGTGACACGTCGTCTATTTACAAACATTGTTAATATATTTGCCAATCTGATGAATTAAACTTGTAAATACTTTTCTTTTCTTTCCGTTGTATAATTTTACCAGCTGTCAAATTAATTTTCTCTGAAATTTTTATCAATTCAGGACTAAAAAATGATTTGGTTATTACAGAAAACGCAGTGAAGTAGTGGAATTAATTTTACTTCTATACCAAAGGATTGTTCTTTATTCACCAGATGTTGTCTTTTTTGTGAATTAAGATTATTGAGAAAATGTAATTCCTTTAACACAATGATCATAGGTAATGTAAAGTAAATGCAATTAAGGACTAAGACAAGCTGTTCACAAGTTGTTTTTTCCTATTTACATAACTGTTTTAGTTGTCTTTTTCCAAATTAAATCAGAATTAATATGTATATATGGTAATAAAGACTTGAAGTGATCTGTCTCAAGTTGAGTTGGTAAGTGATATAGAAAACTTCTTCATGTTAGGTGTTATTTTATTTTAAGTAATTCAATTTATCTTTAATTTTATCAATAATACATTGCATTAATCGATTTGTCCATTTTCAGCAAAAATAACTAATGCATGTATTTCGGATTTTTAGAAAAGTGTATGAAATTCATATATGTGTTGGGTGTATTGTCTTTTAGAAGATAAAATTCTGAATGCACATGACTGAATGCTGTGAAGTATTTTTACTTTTTTTTTGCAAAAACTTTTACTTCTTGCCCGTACAATTACTTCATTTTGTACCTAATTTGTACAGGAAATCAAGTTAATTCTACCTGAAAGGTAGGTGGAATATGAATTACTTCCCTTGAGTAAATTATCTCCCTTGAGTGAAGTTTATTGAATTTTTTTTTTATTATTATTTTCTTGTCATAATTTTGTGATGTCACTTAAACTTGAATTTACAATTGTTTAGGGCAGTAGCATTTACTGAAACTTATCATATCTGATGCCTATATATTTGCAAATTTACCAAACTTGTAAACTTGAGGTTTCTGCAATGAATCGGTCTGTAGTACCAGGCTTGATGGTGAATGATCAGTTTGAATCTGTCTTAAAAATACAATCATTCTGTATACTCCAAAAAGTAAGATATATATAAAATGAAGAACGAGATGATTAATATTTGATAAAATAGGTAGAATTAAGTCCAAGAAACTAATTATTTTAAATTTATAGATAAAGCAGATGTAGGAAATGCATTGTTTGTTTGAAAATAAAGATAAGTCTTTGTTAGAAGTAAAATCTATCCTATTAATTTGATAGAAAATCTAGACAGATGTACTTTATTGTAAAATCCTATTTAAAAGATAAGGTAATATAGATGAGGTGTTTTGTTAAGTCAGCCCCCCATGGAATGTTTAAACAAAACTTATGAAAATCTCATCACCACCCGACTGTGACACAAATGTGCCAATAAATTTCTAAGTGCCCTTAATTTTGACATATTACTAGGTGGTAGCATGTGTTTTCTTACAATTTCTGATTAATGTTAAAATATTTCACCAGAAGCTCATGCAGATAAGAGCTACAAAAATTATCTTGCTTCTTAATTACCATCAGTAAGGAATGTCTGAAGCGCAACAGGGAGATTTATTTACAGATTAATGATTATTGTTTGACCCCAAGGTCACTGAAATTAAACTCATAATTTCTCAGAACTGGGCGGGGAATTGTCTTGTTTGTTTATTTGTTTGTCAATGATATTAAATTTTCACAGAGTAGAACAAATTTTTAATTTATTGGAGTATGTAAGTACATTGACCAGAACTGAGTTTCTATAGAAAGAGCTGTTACTCAAGCACCTAAACATTGTTGTATTGCTGTTTGTTGTGTCTTCGAATGTTTTTTGGCAAAAGGTCCATTCATTATGAAATTGGCTTTAAAGGGATTTTTCGATGATCTGAAAGTTGTTCACTGTTTATCACCAATATGTAAAGACTTCATTGATGCTTTTTGGTCTGTAGTATTTCCTGTCAAAACTTGGGTCCAAAGTGCAAGATTAATTCATGGTTGTGAACTTGGTAAAAAATTGGGCCCACAGTATGAGATATATACATTTGTATTTTATGAATTGTGAGAATTTTTGTCTTAATATATCCATAACTAGGAGATCCTTGGTTCCTTTGGCTGTGAACCCCAGTATGAGAAATCATTGGATCTGTTTCTTCTCAGATCTTTGGTCCTGAATCTGAGATGACTCTTTTCCCATTCAGAATAGGACCTCAGTCTTAGAAAGTCTTGGCTTTGTTCCCTGACAGAACTTTGGTCCACAGTATGAGAGATCCTTTTGCTAAATCCTCAGTGTTCGAGATCCTTGCTTCTATTCATGACAGAACTTAGGGCCATAGTGTGAGAAGTCCTTTGTTAGCTCACCTGGCAAAAGGCCATGTGAGCTTTTGCCATCACTCAGCATCCGTCGTCTGTCCGTTGTCCGTCCATCTGTTAACTTTTATTCAAAGATCTTCTCCTCTGAAACTACTGGGCCAATACTAACCAAACTTGGCCTGAATCATCACCAGGGTATGCACTTTTAAGTTTGTGATTTTTATGTCCGTAGATCAAACAACTTGGCCGCTGTTGCTAAAAATAGAACATAGGGGTAAATTGCTGTTTTTTGCAAATTACTCAAAAATCGTTACAGATATCAAAAATCTGATGGGGTAAATATGATCAGCATGATGAGATCTACCCACTATGCAATTTTGAAGAAAATCTGAAAACCCATCTCGGAGTTATAGCCCTTTTTCCGTAAAATTTTCAAAATTTTTGCATTTTTTATTTTTTATTTCAAAAAGTGTAACAGATAGAAGTCAAGTGTAAATTGCAAAAATATTCAGCATATCAAGATCTACACACCCTGAAATTTTGAAGAAAATCCATTAACCCTTGTAGGAGTTGCCTTTTTTTCCCCGAATTTTAAAAATTTTCGTCTTTTATTTCGAAAAACTAAAGAAGATGTGTAAAATGATGAAATGTTTGCCATGCTGTGGCGACTTCAAAACTGGTGTTGAAAATTGTTCATTGACTGCCATTTTCAAAATGGCCGCCAAAAAAAGGCGGGAAAATTCAACATTGTCCGATTTCAATGAAATTTGGTTTCCAAATAGGTTTTGATGTTGCATCTTCAAAACTGATGTTATAAATTGTTCGTTGACCTCTATTTTCAAAAATGGCTGCCACAAAAAGCAGGAAAATTCAACATTGTCCGATTTCAATGAAATTTGGTTTCCAAATAGGTATTGATGTCGCAACTTTAAAACTGATGTTAAAAATTATTTGTTGACTGCCATTTTCAAAATGGCCACCAAAAAAGGCAGGAAATTTCAACATTGTCCTATTTCAATGAAATTTTTTTGTCCAAATTGATATTGATGTTGCGACTTCAAAACCGATGTTGAAAATTGTTTGGATGACCGCCATTTACAAAATGACGTCTCGATTTCAAAACTGGTGTCGAAAGTGGTCCTAATAGCAAGAACGTTTTTTGTCAAAAAAGCCGAACAAAGAAATATAGTAAAACATGATCAGACTTTAAATACTGTTCAAGATATTGGTGGTGTTCGAGGTACTAAAGTTTGAGACTGAAGATCAACTGTATAACTTACAATGTTACCACGATTGTGGCAACTGAAAGCCAGGTAAGCGATACAGGCTTCTGAGAGCCTCTAGTTTTTTACCCTGAGAGATGTCCTTTGTATTAAAAGTATTTACAAGTGTGTTGTCCTGTTCCCTGTAAGACCTTTGCTCTCATCATGAGAAGTCCTTTGTTCTATACCCTGTGAGATGTCCTTGGCCCAATTCTCTGTCATTCTTTACGACATTATCAGAAGTTTGTTGTTTTGTTCCCTGTAAGACTTTTAGTATGATTATGAGTCCCCTACCGGCGATAGCCAAAGGGGACTTTAGGTTTGCACTCCGTCTGATCGTCCATCCGTCCGTCTGTCTGTCTGTCTGTCCGTCAGTCTCACATCAGTTTTCCACTTTTTTTTTCTAAATCAATGCAGATATTGATCTAATATTTGGTATGTGAGTCTACCTCAATGAGTTACAGAACAAGTTGAAGTTTGGTTCTGGTCCACTGATTTTTGACAGAGCTATGGGCCTTTGACTTAGAAAATTTTAGTAAAATATCAGTTTTCCGCACTTTTTTTTCTACACCATTGCAGGTATTGATATAATATTTGGTATGTGAGTCTACCTCAATGAGTTACAGAACAAGTNTAAGTTTGGTTCCGGTCCACTGATTTTTGACAGAGTTATGGGCCTTTGACTTAGAAAATTTTAGTAAAATATCAGTTTTCCACACTTTTTCCTACACCATTGCAGGTATTGATCTAATATTTGGTATGTAAGTCTACCTCAATAAGTTACAGAACAAGATTAAGTTTGGTTACAGTCCACTGATTTTTGACAGAGTTATGGGCCTTTGACTTAGAAAATTTTAGTAAAATATCAGTTTTCCGCCTTTTTTTTCTAAACCATTGCAGGTATTGGTTTAATATTTGGTATGTGAGTCTACCTCAATGAGTTACAGAATAAGATAAAGTTTGGTTCCAGTCCACTGACTTGACAGAGTTGTGGGCCTTTGGCTCAGAAAACTTTTTTACTATTTTTGCTGGTGTAACAAAGCCTTGCTTTCCGGTAGGGGACTTGGTATTGCCTTGCACAATCCACACTTGTTACTAAAGATCTTTAGTTGTATTCATATCAGAACTTAGGCACATAGTATGAGAAGTCCTTTGTTCTATACCCTGTGAGATGTCCTTGGCCCAATTCTCTGTCATTCTATACGACATTATCAGATGTTGTTGTTTTGTTCCTTGTAAGACTTTTAGTTTGATTATTATTAAAGATCTTTAGTTGTATTCATATCAGAACTTAGGCACATAGTATGAGAAGTGCTTTGTTCTATACCCTGAGAGGTGTCCTTTTCCTCATTTCCCCTTCATTCCTTTGGCCCATACACTAGAAACACAAAATCTCTAATTTTACTGGTAAAATATCTAATTTTATAGGAAAATCTCTAATAATTAGATGTTTTACCT
>MJUU01051566.1:275870-289778 GCA_002080025.1 Modiolus philippinarum | reverse complement strand
TAGGTTGGTCTTGGGTAGTACATGTTAGTCTGGCAGTTGACTTTTGTCCTTGACCTCAATTTCATGGTCTAGTGGCCATGTTAATTTTTTGGTTGATTATATTTGGTATGTAGGTTGGTCTTGGGTAGTACATGTCAGTCTGGCAGGTGACTTTTGTCCTTGACCTCAATTTCACAGTCTAGTTTCCATGTTAAGTTTTTCTGCTTAAGTCCCTTTCTCAATAACTAGATGTGGTAGGTTGATAATATTTGGTATGTGGGTTGGTCTTGGGTAGTATATGTCAGTCTGGCAGGTGACTTTTGTCCTTGACCTCAATTTCACAGTCTAGTGAGCATGTTCACTTTTCTGATAAGTTCACTTAGATTTCACATCAATTTAGAGGCCAGCAGGGAGGGGCGAGACATCTTTTAGGGTCTTCACTTGCTTAAGAGTCCAGATCTCAGATACTACAGCTGTTAGAGGAATAAAATATTGACTGTAGATGCTTCATAGACCCCGTTTACACTAGCAAATTTAGATCGATCTTCAGTTGGACTTAAAAAGTCCACATCCAGACATGTCTTAAAAAGATCGATCTTTTTGGGATCGATCTTGCTTCAAGTGTAAATGCCAAGATCGATCGCGATCAATCTTTATGAAGCGAAACTGAATAATAAAACTGAAATTGGGCATTTTCACGTGTGTCTATGAACATATGTACGACTGTTTAGAATAAAAGAGGAGAAGATTTGGGCTGCGAATGAAGCTCTTTTGATAAGCAAACTTTTTGGTGACCTACGGGATGCCGGAACATTACGAGAAAACGTCTAAGAGAAATCTGAACATTTTTAAACGAATATGTCAGGACATTTCCAGATATATCTATCTATATTTGCATTTTTATGTATTTTTATAACAATGAACACATGTATTTAGGTAAGATCGATTCAGTTTCAGTGAATAGTGTAAATGCACCGTTCTTAGAAGGACCGATCGAGATCGATCTTGCACTTTTTATTATAAATGCAAACCGATTCTTTTAAGATCGATTCAAATAAAGATCAATTCAAATTGAAGCAAGTGTAAACACGGTCTTATATAGTCATGAAGCTCCAGATAACAACTAAGTCCCTGTGACCTACCATTTCATGCATGAGTGACTACAGTTAAAGTTTTTTTTGTAAGAGTCAAGTATTTAGATACTACAACTGTTAAAGGTGTAATATTTTGTTTGTAGAGGGGTCTTGTTGAATCACAAAGTTAAAGCTTTTATAAGAGTTAGAGGTATAATATTTTGTTTTTATATGCATATGTAGTTACAGTGCTAAAGATCTTTCACCTTGACCTATATTTCATGCATGAGTGACTCTGGTTAAAGTTTTTGTATGAGTCCAGATCTCAGTAGATTCATCTTGTATAGTGGCCATGCTCCAGAAAAAAAGTCTCTTTACCCTATATTTCATGCATGAGTTAAACAGATGGAAATTTTTGAAGGAGTACAGGTCTTGGATACTACCACTCATTGAGGAATTATGTGTTAATGTGTGTGACAGTCCAGATCTTGAATACAGCAACTTATTGAGTATACATGTATAATTACAAACATCAGTCGGGCGAGGGGATTAGCTGTCCTTTCAGACTTTTCCTACTCTTGGTTTTTTGTTTTTTATTTTAATTTGAAAATAAACTTAAAAGTTTTTAAAAAAATCTAAAAATTGATTCTTTTATATGGTAAGTGGTAGGGATGGAATATTTCAAATGTGTATAAACCATGGTAACATCTTTTAATTGGTATATTATAGCTTGGTGCCTACTTTGTAAAGGTATATTTTATCTTCCAAATTGTAAGTGAAAAGGTTTCATATTTCAGAATGTATTCTTTTTGGTAAAATTTTTCAGTTAGTACAAGAATATTTTATTACTTGACCTCATGGCATTTGACCTGCCTTTTAAGGCATATCTTTAGGTTGTCAGAGATTGGCCTTTCAAATGTCTCATGTATTCCTTGTTGCAAGAGCGGCAAGACCTTTTAATTATATGGTTATTAAAACCTTGTAACACTGACCTAATTTATAAAAAAAAATCACCATTAGGTTGTGTATCATAATTGAAAGTTTTAGGGCTTTTGTATTTCATGTGTGGTAAGATCTTTCCTTTGTGACCTTGACCTCTTTCATTGTAAAAAACATATATAATATCTTAATGGTAAGTAATAAGGCTTTCATATTTATTCATGTGCATCCCAACATATGATACCTCATAACCTTGACCTTGACATGTGGCCAGTTTAAAAAAAAAAGACATAAAATCATTATTTATGAAAACATATTAATTTCTTAAGAGGCATGTACATTTCTGGAAATCCCTAAAGCTATTAAGTTGTTTTATGATAACTTTTCTCACCAATTTGATTTTTGCTACCTTTTTTCTTATGCTACACTAATTAATCCATATTTCGTCTTTATCTTGGTTGTGTTAGAGTTATCATACAAGCAGAAGTTACATCCCTTCACCTGTACATATTTTTTTATGCAGTTTGCTAATGGGATTGCATTATAAACAACATGAATGTCATTTAAGTTTTCTTTTAAATACTAAATATGGAGAAGTTTTTCTCCAGCTGACAGATGAATTAGACAAACAATCACCTTGTCATACTTGTTACTTTGTAGTGGTTAAATAGACTGTCATGTCTGTCATATAATTATGTCATTATGTCATGTTCAAATGTCAAGTAATGCCATCCTTTAATTTTAGACCATTCTTTTTTCTGCTCTGGTTTTTTAAATGCTCGTTATGAAAATTTTATCACAGTCAGATATTCCAAGTTCAAATCAAAGTACATGTATTTAGTCCAATTTAATGTCCTTGGTAAGTTTGTTGTCACATTAGACTTATATTACTTGGTTCTCTTGCTCAAAGATTCTTTAGGAACAAAGTCAAACCCTTGTTACATCTACAGTATAGAAGATCTGTTATAAGGGTATAACCATAACCATCCCCCATCAAGTCCAGAGCACTACCAAAATTAGAGATGAAGTTTGGAGTCTACTTTTCATTCTTTTTTTTTAATTTGAAATTTGAAGTGCAAGTAAAGAATGCTTCGACTTTTAAGTCCATGGAGTCCATGAACTCAAGGGGTCAAGTTCAAAGTACAACCAATATAAGGCCAAAGTCCTGAGTCCATAAAGGGTAGTTATACCCTCTCTTATAACAGGACTTCAGACTTCAGAAGTTCAAATACTTTGACAGTTAAATACCATATAATTTTCTGTTGTCCCAGCTGTATATATATATATATAATTGGTATATGCTTCTTCAATTTAAAGGAGTAGGTGGAAAGACTTGTCTGGAATCAGAATATTGTGTCCTAGTGGTATGACATGTTTTACTGTGCAGTCTCACTTTGGTATAACATATGGAAAACCTTGGATATTCAAATTGCTGGGTATTGGTACACTCACACAAGATCAGAAACTCAGAACATGGGTCAAGTCCTTAATTTCAAAGGTTTGAATCTTGAAAAATGGACACATCAGAGCAACTTTTATTTCCGAGTTAGAGTTGATTTCATTGGAAGAAAATAAGAGATTCTTAACATTAAAAATTGAGCAATATAGCAACTGATTATTCGCTAAAATTTCAAGGCAAGACCTACTTGTGCATGTTGAGATTAAGTTTACATATATCAATTTTTTTCTATTCGTTTGTAGAGAATTTTATTATCCTGACCTTTCCACAAAAACTGTTACATGTACTATTTTATGGTACATAAAGAAAAATGTTTGCCCACAAGCAGTGCCATATTTATATTGAACAATTTCATGGCTTTATTATGATAAGGGTATAAAAATGTTCTTGATATAAATGAAGACTATTGACATTTGATTAAAGGTGTATGACTCTTACTAAGTTAAAAAAATCTTTAAACTGAGACCTACCAGTTATTCAGTAGAACAATAATTAGTATATAAAATATTTCAGGAGCATAGATGATTAATGGTTAAGTTAGAAGAACTACCTCTACAACTTTAGAGTAGTAAGTGTACCTGTACAGTAGTAAAGTAGTTAAACTACCTGTACAATCATCAGGTAGTAAGTGTACCTGTACAATCATCAGGTAGTAAGTCTACCTGTACAATCATCAGATAGTAAGTCTATCTGTACAGTTGTAAAGTAGTTCATCTACCTGTACAATCATTAGGAAGTAAGTCTACCTGTACAATCATAGGTTAGTATGTCTACCTGTTCAATTGTAAGGCAGTAAATCTACCTGTAAAATCACAAGGTAGTAAGTCTACTTGTACAATCATAAGGTAGTTAGTCTACCTGTACAATCATAAGGTAGAAAGTCTACCTGCACAATCATAAGGTAGTAAGTTTACCTGTACAATCATAAGGTAGTAAGTCTACCTGTACAATCAGAAGGTAGTAAGTCTACCTGTATAATCATAAGGTAGTAAGTCTACCTGTACAATCATAAGGTAGCAAGTCTACCTGTACAATCATAAGGTAGAAAGTCTACCTGTACAATCATAAGGTAGTAAGTCTACCTGTACAATCGTAAGGTAGCAAGTCTACCTGTACAATCATAAGGTAGAAAGTCTACCTGTACAATCATAAGGTAGTAAGTCTACCTGTACAATCATAAGGTAGTAAGTCTACCTGCACAATCATAAGGTAGTAAGTTTACCTGTACAATCATAAGGTAGTAAGTCTACCTGTACAATCAGAAGGTAGTAAGTCTACCTGTACAATCATAAGGTAGCAAGTCTACCTGTATAATCATAAGGTAGTAAGTCTACATGTACAATCATAAGGTAGCAAGTCTACATGTACAATCAGAAGGTAGAAAGTCTACCTGTACAATCATAAGGTAGTAAGTCTACCTGTACAATCATAAGGTAGTAAGTCTACCTGTATAATCATAAGGTAGTAAGTCTACCTGTACAATCGTATGGTAGTAAGGCTACCTGTACAATCATAAGGTAGTAAGTCTACCTGTACAATCATAAGGTAGTTAGTCTACCTGTACATTCATAAGGTAGTAAGTATACCTGTACAATCATAAGGTAGTAAGTCTACCTGTATCATCAAAAGGTAGTAAGTCTTCCTGTACAATCGTATGGTAGTAAGTCTACATGTATAATCATTAGATAGTAAGTCTTCCTGTATAATCATAAGGTACTTAATCTACCTGTACAATCATAAGGTAGTAAGTATACCTTTATAATAATAAGGTAGTTAGTCTACCTGTACAATCATAAGGTAGCAAGTCTTCATGTACAATTGTATGGTAGTAAGTCTACCTGTATAATCATAAGGTAATAAGTCTACCTGTACAATCATAAGGTAGTAAGTCTACCTGTACAATTATAAGATAGTAAGTCTACCTGTACAAATATAAGGTAATAAGTCTACCTGTACAATTATAAGGTAGTAAGTCTACCTGTACAATTATAAAGTAATAAGTCTACCTGTTTAATCATAAGGTAGTAGGTCTACCTGTACAATCATAAGGTAGTAAGTCAACATGTACATTCATAAGGTAGTTAGTCTACCTGTGCAATCATAAGGTAGTAAGTCAACATGTACAATCATAAGGTAGCAAGTCTCCCTGTACAATCGTATGGTAGTAAGTCTACCTGTATAATCATAAGGTAGTAAGTCATTACTACAGAATGTAATATTAGTCGTTTTTTTAATCAATCAATCTTTTGTTTTACATGTAACTACGATTGTTCAATCAAAAGGTATTGCATATTGTTCACATCAACATTCTGATTTAGAGGGGGACTGTTGTAGTTTCCTGTGCACGTTTTCTTGAGTCCACATTTGTGTAATTTTGGTAACTCTGTATGGTAGGGTCATCAACTTTCTATTTGGGTGCATTTTGCTTTGATTATAAGCCTCCAAGAAATCTATATCTGCTTGATTTCCTTACAGTCAAGTTACCTCAGAGCTTTGCTACTGAACACAGTTCAATCATCTTACATTGTATGTGTATGCATCAGTATTCAGGCGAAATTAGGTTACTGTTACCATATTTAGATTACAATGATTACCGACCTTTTTCATCATTGAATTGATGTTGTAATCACATATAACTTCGGTTCATCTTGAAATCTTGATATTGACTATAGTCATAAACAGAATCCAAACTGGATAGAACCAAAATAGATTAGATCAATCATTAAGCATAATATGAAAAATAGAAATTTTGAAGGTGCTTCACTTGTTGCATGATAAATATGTCCAAAGGCCAGGTGAATCAAATAATCATTGGCTGCCTCCTGACCAACTCAGACTATTGAACCTATGTAAGAGGTTAACCTTATAATTATGTAAACAAAAAAAAATGACAGTGAAAGAACACATAACAAGAAAATGGACAAATTAATGAAATTCACAGTGTTTCTTAATATGGTCTGAAAGACGACAGAAAATTCAAATAACTGTTGTAATTATGTTAGAGAACTCCTGTTGTTAAGACTCTAGTTATAATATCATAAAACCAAATGATTTTTCTCTATATGTCTGTGAGTTAATTGCTTTTCTCTGGAGCAAAATTCATAAAGATTTGAGATATAACAAAGTCAGTGTCTTACACATTTTGTCTGATAATTATTCAAATAGTTAAGTCTGCCAATTAGAAAAGCATGAAACTTGTTTTTTTTTGTTCTGGTATATATTAATATGTTGATAGGTTGAAATTTATGGCAGCATATAGGATCATTATAAGCTTTATAAGGAAACATGCATCTTTGTACAGAATATGCAATTATCTAAACAAGGAAACTAAAAGAGTTGTACAGTGCATCAGATTTGGCAAACAACTGCATGTACATATAGTATACCAGGTAAATTTTATAAAGTATATATATGTATACTGATTTTACCTGTTAATGCCAAAAAATATCTGCATAAAAGGTCTGTTACCGGAGCTAGCTAGATGTCCTCATAATAAAATCAGTTTATGGCTTTTTGGAATGAAAAAAAAAGAAACAGATCTTTTGGTTTTCTTGGCTAAAAACTCAGAATTGATGGTTCTATGATTGTCCCAGAAGATATGCACCTTGTAAGAAATAACTGAATTTTTCATTTAACCTTACGGAAAGCATACTACAAGATCTTCAAATTATACCCCCACTTGTAGAGAGTAGGGTATACTGCATTCACCTTGTCTGTCTGTCCGTCCATCTGTTTGTCTGTCCATTCATCTGAAAACATTTCTTACACAATTTTCTCAGCTTAGTGGAGGGATTGATTTGAAAATTGGTATTTAGTCTCTTTGTGATGTGTTTTGAGGAACATCTTATTTTGAGTCATGTCGGATGTGTACCTCCTGTTTAACGAAATGTGGACTTAGTTACGAAATGTAGTAAAAAAAGAAAGAATACCGAAGTTGCATAAAAAACTGTAAATTTTGTTATGCTGTACACATGTTTCAAGGAGTAACCTCTCATCAGCAGCATTAAAATCCAATAATATGGAAAGCCATAATCCAAATATAGTCCAAAAGAAGCACTCATTTTTAAAAAATATCGAAATTCAAATAGGAAGCCAAATCCAGTACCAAGGACATCTACCGAGTGCCATACATGGAATGAAGCCTCAAGTTTTTTATGTGGTTAGAGTTTTGATAAAAACAGTAAATTTGTATAACAAGCAAGGTATAATTTTCATGTCAGACAAGTCTGACTATTGGGCTGGTGAATACCCTCGGGGACCTCTGGTCCACCAGCAGTGGCATCGGCCCAATGGTTAAAAAAAATAAAGAATACCAAAGTTGCATAAAAAACTGTAAATTTCGATATGCTGTACACATGTTTCAAGGAGTAACCTCTCATCAGCAGCATTAAAATCCAATAATATGGAAAGCCATAATCCAAAAATAGTCCAAAAGAAGCACTCATGAATTTTTCATTGCAGTTTTCTCTCCTTCTATCAGAGGGATGAGTTGTAAGGAGCATCCTAATTTTGAGTCCTATTGGACTTGTACTTCATGTTTTACTAAATGTGGACTTAGTAGCGAAACATGAATTTTTTCATCAGTTTTCTCAGCTTCTATAATAGGGATTGATTTCATAATTTGTATGCAACTACTATATGGTCATATTTTGAGTTATATAAGATTTGTACTTCCTGTTTAACTAGATGACAAATGTGGACTTAGTAACTTAAAATGTACAGAAACATGAATTTTTCGTCGCAGTTTTTTCAACTTCTGTTTTGAAAATTGGTATGCAACCTCTATACGATAAGTTGTATGGAATGTTTTATTTTGAGTCCTGTTGGATGTGTACTTCTTGTTTTACGAAATATGGACTTATTTATGAAATATAGCGAAGCATGATTTTTTTAACGCAGTTTTCTCTGCTTCTATAAAAGGATTGATTTCAGAATTGGTATGCAGCCTCTGTATGATTAGTTGGTTACTACATTCTGTTTGTTCTTGAAGATTATGTCATTGTACCCATACTTTTATTGTGTCCAAATAATAATATCGTACTTCCATTCATGCATTGTTTGGATATTTATTGTACTTTTTGCCAATTTGTCTGATATTTCAGACAATATAAAGAAAAACATGGAGCATACTTTTGTATATGTACAGATATTTGAAATATTGACAACACAAAAATTACAGATCAAAATTATAAAATTGACATTTATGAGCTTAGTCCTTGTTTCGTTTTATGTTTACCTATTTTTATGACATAATTTATCAATTAATATAAATGTTCATAATTACCTTTGAAGTTATGAAGTCAATTAAGGCCTGATTACATTTCCCCTTATTTGTAATTACCACTGGGTTACGGAAATGAAATATTAAATATATACAATTAATCATTCTTTATTTCATTGAAGTCCATGTTTTGTCGATTTCACAGGATTTTAATGAACGTAGGGTCATCAAAATTACAAGTTAATAAAAAATAGTATTTGATAGAAACATTTAGTATATTTATATCATATTGTTTTTGACTATGTAATTGTTTTTATGTGCGTTGTTAAACAAATTCTGCTCCGAATCGGTAGTTATTTTGATAAATACCAATAGAGTAAGGTATGTAATCAAGTTTTAATTTCGTTTATTTATTCAGTAATTTTACAATTTGCTTTTTGATTAGTTTTCAAAAAGATCTAAATTTTCAAACCAGGATTTCATTTGACAGCATAGAAGATTTTTAAAAATTTTGATGTCAGAGTAAAACTAGAATACCCGGAGAGGAATCTTACAAGGTTACAGTGTTTCTTAATAACTGAATTTTTTGCATTAAACTAAAATTAGCATCAAGAGATATGGAGTAAATGCACATGAAACAAAGTCTCTACAAAAACATGGTAAAACAAAGCAATTGAACAATGCTTTTATTGTTGTACTTCATCTGGAAGTAACCAGTTAAAGCACCTTTTTGCCTTAACCATTGCAAAATCCTTCTATGAGACAATCTCAAATAAACATATCAAAGAAACAATGATGCTGACGGCATGAAGGACAAAGAGTGGAGATTGACACAAATTGAAATTACTGTGGTCAAAATACTCAAGTAGAATTATAATGTTTTCACTATGATAAAATAAAACATTTGGATCATAATCAGGTTATTAAAACCTGTGCACAAGCTCTCTATAATTGGAGTGGTCATTTTTTTATGGTAATTTTGTCTTATTTTGGCATGGAATTCATTATAGATATAATTGGCCACTGGGCCCTCCGATCCAAAAAAAAAATTCCAATATAAAAACAGCAATATTTAGAAACATAATATCATAGGTTGTGGCAAAAGTTATTTTTCCCTTGATTTCTTGAAATAAGCTGAAAATGGTCAGGTTTTAACTTTTTCAAGATTTCATTGTGTTTGTTACATCACTAGGAGAGTGAGTTAGTTACATAGGAATTCCGAATATATTATCTTGTTTCAAAAAGTTAGGATTTTATTTTCATTGAAATTTTGAATAGATCGCGCGATCCTAAGAAATTTGAAAATTGACAAATTACTGATTTGGACTATTTTGTTATCCCCCTCTTTTGAACCTGATTATACAGTTGAACTTCAATATCTCAAACACCATAATTGTCTGGATCCCCCTTTTGTTCCTTTGTTCAAGTTAAAGTGGAGTTTGATGTCTTGAGCATCACTGTAGCTTGAACTGTTTACAATGGTACCTTGGGTGTTTGAGTGTTTAAGGTAAAAGTTTGACTATTTTATCTAGTGATAAGTTGTGTCAGGAACTATCTGATAAACTCAGTCAAGTGACCTTGACCTAAATTTTATGCTTCAGTGACCATGTTGTGTGTCTATAGTTAGGTCAGTTATTATCAGGTAAGAAGATAATCTTTAAATAACAAGGTTGATCTGGAGTTTTGTCTTAAAATATGTTCTTGCCTTGCTGCATGCGACATCTTTCCCATCTAACTCAAGTCTTGGATTCATCGAAATCATACGTCCATATAAACTCTAGTAATCACAGGTTAGAAATTCAAATCTACAGATAATCTTTAAAACATTTAAATTATATTATACCAATTCTCTTCAGAATTATAAGTGTATCATATTTTTTGTAATTTTATGATTCCTGGATGTTAATATGCATTTTGCATGCATATTCAAATTCTATTCACAAATTTATTAACATGCTATTCTTTCAAATCACATGAACGAATTTGATTCCTTTAAAATCATGTGATTTCAGTTATAAATCATGGTAGGAGAAAACTATAACAGCTTTTGTATAATGAAATTAAACATTTAAATTTGAAGTCTGTGACAATTTTGTAAATTTTTGAAGAAAAAATGATTATATTTGATAGATTGGAAACTGCAAAGAGCAAAGATAGAAGTCAACGATGATGAAAAGTAATTTATATCTATTTATAATAATAACATTAATTCTTTATCTATAGAAAGTAAAAAGTTTGCTTCACCTTTTAAATTCAGGTCAGGAAATTTGAACAACAATTTTTATAAGTTAGAATTCTAAACACCTTCATTAAATTTCAAGGACAGTAATTTTATTGTCTGGATGCAAAGGATTATTTTAATTTTTAATGTAAATGAGGCGATGAAAAAATCACCTTCCATTGAAAGTGAAATGGGATGAATTTTTAATGTTGCAAATTTATATGCATAATCTTAAATATATTTTAATTTCTTCTCTCTGACTGAGTTTGTAAATGAGCTAATGATTTAAGATTTATGAAAAAACAAGTCATTAAGAGTTTTCTTTGACATCGGAACTCCAGTCATAATACATTTTAATCTTATAAAAGGTATTCAAGAGGAAAAACTTTCCTTTCATTTTAATAAGGAAATCAACTTGAATGGTTTTATGTAAAAGAATATAAATTATTTCCAAAATTTAATTGATGATAGCCTTTCAAAATAGAATTGGGAAGAGACCTGGCATTAATCGCTTTTGAATATTAAATTGGATTGAAAACATTAATAACTATTATCTTGACATTTTATGTGCAACATTAAAACATATAAGAATTGGCAAATTTAATCGGGTTTGTTGTCTCGACTACTGATTAACTATTCCCATCGCTTAATAATTGGTCATATATTCATCCAAGTGAAAATATTCAAACAGAATGTATATAATGATATATTTTCACTTTCAATTTACAGTCCCATCACTTCTGAAATTTCAAATTAAGTCATAAAAGTACAAGTATTTGAACCCCAGAGTGTGTAAAATTTTATTCTGATGGGATTTAAGTCTTTCAGGACCATATTTTACCATAATGATACATATTTTCTCAGTATGAGACCCTTACTGTGATTTACAAGATGAAGCAGAATAATAACTGCAATTGTTCCATTTGCTTACATTTACCATGTAGGGATTTGTCCAATGTACATTTACTCCATATTCCATTACAGTGCTCCCTCGTTATACTGCCCCTCTTTAATGTCAGGACCTCACTTATTGCCAACCATCTTTCAAGGCCATTTTCCAAAAAAGTTACATAGCTTCTATATAATTTATTCCTATATAAACTGCCACCTTCTATGTAATAGATTTCCTGGATAAACTGCCACCCTCACTTATCACCAAAATTTTCCCTGTTCCCAAAGGTGGCGATATCATGTGGATGCATTATATTTATTCATGTATGAGGCCATGGTGGCCGAGAGGGTAAGGTACTTCGTTTGCATGGATAATCACTGTAGCATATCACCTCTGCTTTGTACGTTTGCACCCAGCTTTGTAAATCACAAAAAGGTTGCACTTGAAACCATACGGGATAAGGTATACAAGTACCTGCCAAAGGTGGATGGTTCTCTCAGGATACTCCAGTTTCCTCCAACACAGAATTGACCCCAATGATATAGCTGAAAAACTGCTGAAAGTGGCATTAAATAGAACAGTCATTGTCTATACTGTTATTGTTGTAAAAGAAGAAGACTTGAAGACCTTAATAAAAAATCCTTTGTTTTAAAGCAGGGTTTCATGAACATTCACTGATATTGATAATTTCAACAAATGAATAAGATCGACTCGGCAGCAAAAGATAAAAGGGGTTCATTAAGTAAAGACAAAAATTAAACAAAAGAAAAGATTTCCGTGACATTTTTGACATGAAATTAGATTTGAAATTAAAAAATCTCAAATGAAGACAACAGGAATATGATAACTTTTCATTAATCCCACTACAATACCATAGGAAACAAAGATTTCTTTTTTAAAAATGATAGGTTTGTTAGGTAATCCACAAATAGCTTTGATTAATCGAGGTAGGTAGTCTATTAAAATATAATTAGGAAACTTACAAAGGAAGTGAAATCAAAGTTTTCTGATCAAACTGAAGCTTGTTGTACTTTAATTGTTCGTCAGATGACAATTAGCCATCATTTTCTTCAGAAGCATAATTGCAGGCCGGATATCAATTATAAATATCTCTTATTTTCTTTTGTAATTACAATACCATTGTAGTGCTTTGTTTGACAGTAAGGTGTAATGACTTTACATAGACATACTAAATGGCATACTAACCTATAGGTAGGCACACCTGAATCTCTGATCAAAATTTTATTACAGTCAAATATAATTGCTTTTTAACTTTAATTTCTCCATTAAACTGGCTTGTTGCTTCAGGTAAAAAATAAGTTATGAACCTGAAAAACCTGGAACAGCAAAAAAAATCTGTGCAAGGCTGCGATCGGCAAACAGGTAGTAGATAAAAGGGTAGACACAGTTCAACTCATCATACCCCTGTGAAACAGTTTAGGACTGTTCTGGAAAATTTATAGAATTGTTCTAGAACAAAGTCCAACAACTGCACTTGAACCATCCTAAAAGTATTCTAGAACCTTTACATTACAGTTCTTGAATGTTAAATGAGACAAATTGTAAGACAATTGTTCTACAGTAATTCTGATGATTTGTTCTAGAACAAATAATGATACTAGAATTGTTCTGGAACAAATCATCAGAACTGATGTAGAACATATCTAGAACTGTAATGTAAGTGTTCTACAATACTTTTAGGATTGTTCCAGTACAGTTCTGGGCACTTTGTAGAAGTTTACCAGAACAGTTCTGCCCATCTCTAGATTTTCCATGGAAATTACATGGAAACTGCTAATTTGCATTTCCATGGAGTATTGGAACATGGAATTCCATGTGAAAGTTTAAAAAAAAATTCCATGGAAAATAGAGTGTCATGGAAAGTACCTACATGGAAATTATTTTTTTCCATCTCGACACGGAATTCCATGTTCCAATACTCCATGGAAATGCAAATTAGCAGATTCCATGTAAAACTGACATGGAATTCCATCTCAGTTTCCATCTCACATGGAATTCCATGTCCATCTGAGATGGAATTCCGTGTCAGTTTCCATGGAAATGCAAATTAGCAAATTCCATGGAAAGCTGACACGGATTTCCATCTCAGATGGAAACTTACAC
>MJUU01051566.1:252545-270233 GCA_002080025.1 Modiolus philippinarum | reverse complement strand
GTAAAAATGATCAGCATGATGAGATCTATCCACTGTGCAATTTTGAAGAAAATCTGAAAACCCATCTCGGAGTTATAGCCCTTTTTCCGTTAAATTTTCAAAATTTTTGCATTTTTTATTTTTTATTTCAAAAAGTGTAACAGATAGAGGTCAAGTGTAAATTGCAAAAATGTTCAGCATATCAAGATCTACCCACCCTGAAATTTTGAAGAAAATCCATAAACCCTTGTAGGAGTTATTGCCCTTTTTTCACCGAATTTTTAAAATTTTCGTATTTTTCATCTTTTATTTCCAAAACTATAGAAGATGAAGGTTAAGTGTAAATTGATGAAATGTTTTCCATGCTGTGGCAACTTCAAAACTGATGTTGAAAATTGTTCCTTGACCGCCATTTTCAAAATCACAGGCCGCCTAAAAAGTCCGAAAATTCGACATTGTCCGATTTCAATGAAATTTGGTTTCGTAATAGATATTGATGTTGCGACTTCAAAACCGGTGTTGAAAATTGTTTGTTGACCGCCATTTTCAAAATGGCCGCCAAAAAAGGCGGGAA
The DNA here is from genome assembly GCA_002080025.1 of Modiolus philippinarum. Taxonomy (NCBI): domain Eukaryota; kingdom Metazoa; phylum Mollusca; class Bivalvia; order Mytilida; family Modiolidae; genus Modiolus; species Modiolus philippinarum. Next base: position 269,680 of record MJUU01051566.1, on the reverse strand, counting down.
AATTCAACATTGTCTGATTTCAATGAAATTTGGTTTCCAAATAGATATTGATGTTGCGACTTCAAAACCGGTATTGATAATTGTTTGTTGACCGCCATTTTCAAAATGGTCGCCAAAAAAGGCGGGAAAATTCAACATTGTCCGATTTCAATGAAATTGAGTTCCAAATAGATATTGATGTTGCAACTTCAAAACTTGTGTTGAAAATTGTTCCTTGACCACCATTTTCATAATGCCCGCCAAAATAGACGGGAAAATTCAACACTGTCTGATTTCAATGACATTTGGTTTCCAAATTGGTCTTGATGTCGTAACTTCAAAACTGATGTTAAAAATTGTTCGTTGACTGCAATTTTTAAAATGGCCGCCAAAAAAGGCAGGAAAATTCAGCATTGTCCGATTTCAATGAAATTTGTTTCCAAGTAGATATTGATGTTGCGACTTCAAAACCAATGTTGAAAATTGTTTGTTGACTGCCATTTTCAAAATGACATCTTGACTTCAAAACTGGTGTCGAAAGTGGTCCTTAGCAAGACATTTTGTCAAAAAAGCCCAACAAAGAAATATAGTAAAACATGATCAGACTTTAAAACATTTCAAGATATTGGAGGTGTTTGAGCTAAGAAAGTTTGCGAAACTGAAGATCAACTGTATAACTTACAATGTTACCTTGATTGTGACAACTGAAGCCAGGTGAGCGATACAGGCTCCTGGGAGCCTCTGGTTTAAGTAATGGTGTAAGCGCACTTTCTTTTCAGCATTCAAATTGTCCTGGTACATAAATACCCTAGTTTATTCTCTCAGAGAATACCCTAGAATATTTATGTCTTGGATTTTCTGTCCTAGTGTTTTTTATCCAACTGGAAAGAATATAGGGATGGAAAGAATTCACTGTTAATGGTCACACATAACATGGCAAGTCTGTTTGAAAAAAAAAACATTCTGGACAAGGACTTTGACATTTCAGACAATAAATGGTCAAATACATGAAATAAATAGTACTTGCAAAATAGCATACATGTATGTTGGAACTTACAAAACAGGATATTTGTAATTACATTACCTAGGTTTTACAAGATAAAAGATTATTTTTGCAACATTTAAGTGGTAATTAAAATTTTTTTTGTTTCCACTTTATCAAAAATCTAGAAAAAAAATGATTTTATCGCCATTAGTCTTATCATAGAATCTTTCCTATTTCTAGAAATTTCAACTTAATTATCAAATTAGATTCTGATTAAATAAATGTTCTGTAAGACTTATGTTGTATTGCTGAAACATTAATTTACAACAACGTTAAGTGTTCAATGTTGTATAAATAAATATTTATGCTATTTTTATTGTAGTAAGTTTAAACACTAGCTTAAATTCATGTTTTAATGAAAGATTCAGATTGTTACTTAATGACACATTGTCATTAAATAGTTCCTCATGTCTAAAATGCCACAAAATAGTATGCCATGCAACAAAAAGGTATCATCGATGGCGTGGCATATATATGCCATATATAACACACAATAAAATCATGCCATGGCATCAAAATATCATATCACACAATATAGCATGCCATGTGTTATGATGTCACACAAAGATGCCATGCCACAAAAGCATACCATGGTCATGTGACCATGATATGGCCTACAAATTCTATACCAAAAGACATGGCATGACAGTAACCTGGTACGTGAAATATTGAAACCCTGTTGTATACAGAACAAATCTTGAAATAGTATATGGAGGGTCATGATGCATTACTCAATATATACTGTTGTATTTTAGAAATTGTTATGGAGAGCCGTTAGGTGACATAAATCACTATATACTGTCATGTTCAGGTTGTTATGGAGGGCCATGGTAGCATTAATATAACTATATACTGTCATATTGAGGTTGTTATGGAGGGCCATGGTTACATTAATCACTATATACTGTTATGCTGAGGTTGTCATGGAGGGCCATGGTCACATTAATCACTATAAACTCATGTTGAGGTTGTTATGGAGGGCCATGGTGGCAGTAATCACTATAATGTCATGTTCAGGTTGTTATTGAGGGCCATGATGGCATTCATCACTTTATACTATCATGTAACCAAATCAATCTTGAAGTCATTATGGAGGGCCATGGTAGCATAGATAACGATTTACTGTCATGTTGAGGTTGTTATGGAGGGCCATGATAGCATAGATAACAATATACTGTCATGTTGAGGTTGTTATGGAGGGCCATGGTGGTATTAATCACTTTTTACTATCATGTAACAGAATCAATCTAGAAGTTGTAATGGTGAGACATGGTGGAATTTATTATACCCTGCCACACATAGTGAAAATTAATGAAAAAATATGGGAATTTTCTTCTCTGTTTGTTCACTATATAACTGATCATTTTATTTCTCAATTTTCCCAAACAGGAATTATACAAAAACTATTTTAGATTTCATTTAAGTTCTACTTAATGCAATATATAAAATATTTCATAGCCTGCAAACAATATGGACTTATCGCATTTTGCATGATTTTTAGGTGAACCTTAAGTAAACTTTGTAGAATATGGGCAGGTTAAGGCATCAATTCAAGGACAAAGGCATGGTTTCTAACACCATTGCTACAAGGTTTTGTGATAACTTGTAGCTAGGTAGACATAAAAAATTATTGTCCTATCCCTTGAAATGTACCCACTGGATCACATCATAGTGTCAATGCAAAGTCGATCTTAACATGTCAAAACCAACAAATCTGGTGGCAGTATGTATAGTCTCCACTGAAGCAATGTCAACACCACACAGAACATAAAGGATACATGCCACATTAGATGGATATATTGTGTCTGTAATAGAGAGCAAATTTTTATTATAATGATAATTATATATAGCCATATGTTATAACTTAGTTAAAATAAAAAATAATATATGAAACAATTAAATAATTTGATTATATTTTCTGTAGGCAGGTGTTTGTAATAACAATTAGAAATTGTACTTTTATTTTTGCACAGAGATAATTATCTCTGATTACAAAAGGCTTTATATTATGTAAAGCACTTGTGTTTTCAGTTCAATTAAAAGATACAATGTTTTTTCCTGGGTAATTTTTATTTCAGTCAAGTATTTGTGTTCCCCAACCCTTTTAGAAACATTTGTAAACATAGAGAGAGAAATACCATGGAACTTCTGTAAAATTTTTCAGAATACAGTTCTCTTTATGTTTTACATTCGGTCTTTAGAGATAAGTTCTACAAATATGAAAATTTGACGTTTTAACATGTAATTAAAGCTGCGAGCATCTAATTTTCAGTCATATCACAATAAACGCATATGAGAATCCTATGTATCAACTCTCATCAGCTCACTTGGCCGTCTCTCCGTAAATTTTTTACATTTTAACTATCTCCTCTGAAACCACTTGACCAATTTGAAAAAACTTTACAGGAATAATGTTTGTAAGGTCCTTTACTAAGATTGTTTAAATTTTTCAGATCGGCCAAAAAACATGGCTGCCAGGGTCGAACATAGTTTTACATTTATCTGTTCATCAGAAGAGCATGAGAATGAAGCCAAAAAAGCAAAGTGTGTAGAAATCTGTTTTCTGACCAGAAGCTTGGACAGAACTATAGTTATCTTGGTTTGTTGACTTCATTGCAACACCACATATTTTTTGTTTTTCTTTCTACACCTGCAGGGTTTTATAATGGACACACCCAGGTGGAGTGCTATTTAATTCTCAACTTTCTTAATTTTTAAGGCAATTAATGATAAGAAAGAAGTAAAGGAGATATTTTTCCATCAAGTGTGAAATCAGACAAGAATTACCCCATACTGGCTGAGAGGAGGTTAATTGTTACTTGTATTCTGATTGATCTTTAATCAGCATTATTTTTTTTTCATCACTGATTTATTATCTTTACATATGGTTTATATATAATGAGTAAAAGACAGAAAAAAAGTTGAAAATTTGAACTTGATGAAAATTGGTAGCTCTGTTGATATAAATTGATAAGATAATATAAGTGATGGATTACAGTTGCTACATATCCTATGTTTTCCTAATTATAATTTTTAAGCAGATATCTTTATCTTTCATTAGACTTTAAATTAGTGATTAAGTCTAAAATGTAACTTGGCAAACATCTGACTTTTCAAAATAATGTAAACATTAAGAGATTGTCAAAAATGATAGGAAAACAAAATCACTTTACCAAAGATAATTTAATGTTCGTTATTTTTGTGTTTGAGGTTTAGTCATTAACAGCAAGAGAAATGTTGAGAGATGTGAAGATAGTAAGACATTTGTAGAATTTATAATCCTTCTTCATATTCATTACATAATTGAAATTAAAGTATACAAATTTCACAGCATGTCCTGATCCTATATCCTAAGTTTTATTGCAGCTGTAAGCATGTCCGGATTTTATATCATAAGTTTTATAGCAGCTCAAATCCTGTCCAGATCATTTTCAGCTTTCATGTCATCACCTTTTTCAAAAATTAGATGGCCAAAGCTATAAGTATTGCCATTGTAATACCTTTACATGCATTAAGTTCTATTTTTGGCTCATCTGGTCCCTTATGTTTCATCAATATGGACATATTCTGTGATTTGGTGCAAATCCACGAAGACTATTCCAGAAGGTATCATCTTTATTACATAGTCTTGGTTCAGTTCTGTTCTACATTACTAATATCAAAATATGATTGGCCAAGGTCACTTTCAATTATGTTCTGTGTATCAGGCAGACATAATGTCCATGATTAGACCAGAGTGCAGCAAAAATAATCATGAAGGAATGATTTTGGGCAACAATCAGAATAAAGTTGCTTAAATGGTTTGTTTTGCACTTTAGATATCAACTCCTGTTGATATTTCTTGCTGATTATTGTACATTGTAACTCATTCAAGGTTGTTGTAAGATTTGTAGTTGCCATATGCTTTGCTATGATAAAATAATACTAGAATTCATGCTAAATTCTAATATGAGAACAATGGAAACCATGACGACCAGCCATATGAAAATCTCCAATAACATTTTGATCGACGTCACAACAGTCTTTATGCTTAAACAGACAACGTCATAATAAAATTATGATTTGTGCACAAAAATGTCAGTAAATCTTTTGTAATGGCTTTCTTTACGTGTACACTATAGGTCCATGCAGATCATTAAGTGTCATATTAGAATCAAAATAATGCATGTTCGCCGGTGGTTTGTTAAGACGATTTACATATGGGTGTCCATTATTTTCGTTTATTTTACCTCTCGCTCCGCTGCACTACGCTTTGGGTAAAATATTAACGAAAATAATAGCCACCCATATGTAAATCTCCAACAAACCACCGGCGCACATGAATTATTTCTTAAATATAAAACAAGTGTTTTTACTGATATATTCAATGCAATCATCAACAAAAATAAATGGCACATAACACAGCATCTCTAACCCCAAGTCTCTACCCCTGGCTTTAGAATTAAAGATATATCTAATATGATTCTGTTGCAGGCCCTAGAAATTATGTGATTTTTCAAGAAAAACATGCTTGAAATATATTCTATAGCACTACTTTTTAGCTCACCTGGCTATAGCCAGGGTGAGCTTTTGCCATCACTTGTCGTCAGTCCGTCGTCCGTCCGTCCGGCGTAAACTTTTCATTCAAAGATCTTCTCCTCTGAAACTACTGGGCCAATTGAAACCAAACTTGGCCACAATAGTCCTTAGATGGTCCCCTGCAAAAAAGATGTTTTTCAGATCCGTGCTATATCCAAGATGGCCGCCAGCGGGGATCAAAGTTTTCAAATTGGACCCTATGGGAAAATACTTTCAAAGATCTTCTCCTCTGAAACTACATGGCCATTTGAAACCAAACTTGGCCACAATAGTCCTTAGATGGTCCCCTTCAAAAAAGTTGTTTTTTCAGATATGTGCTATATCCAACGGGCGCCAGCAGGGATCATAGTTTTAATATTGGACCCTATGGGAAAATACTTTCAAAGATCTTCTCCTCTGAAACTACATGGCCAATTGAAACCAAACTTGGCCACAATAGTCCTTAGATTGTCCCCTGGAAAAAAGTAGTTTTTCAGATCGACGCTATTTCCAAGATGGCCGCCAGCGGGGATCATAGTTTTAACATTGGACCCTATGGGAAAATACTTTCAAAGATCTTCTCCTCTGAAACTACTGTGCCAATTGAAACCAAATTTAGCCACAATAGTCCTTAGATTGTCCCCTGCAAAAAAGTTGTTTTTCAGATCCGCGCTATATCCAAGATGGACGACAGTGGGGATCATAGTTTTAACATTGGACCCTATGGGAAAATACTTTCAAAGATCTTCTCCTCTGAAACTACTGGGCCAATTGAAACCAATTTTGGCCACAATAGTCCTTAGATGGTCCCCTTCAAAAAAGTTGTTTTTCAAATCCGCACTGTATCCAATATGGCCGCCAGCGGGGATCATAGTTTTAACATTGGACCCTATGGGAAAACACTTTCAAAGATCTTCTCCTCTGAAACTACTGAGCCAATTGAAACCAAACTTGGCCACAATAGTCCTTAGATGGTCCCCTGGAAAAAAGTTGTTTTTCAGATCTGCACTATATCCAAGATGGCTGCCAGCGGGGATCATAGTTTTATTGGACCCTATGGCAAAATACTTTCAAAGATCTTCTCCTCTGAAACTACATGGCCAATTGAAGCCTAACTTAGCCACAATAGTCCTTAGATGGTCCCCTTCAAAAAAGTTGTTTTTCAGATCCGCAATATATCCAAGATGGCCGCCAGCGAGGATTAAAGTTTTAACATTGGGCCCTATGGAAAATACTTTCAAAGATCTTCTCATCTGAAACTACTGTGCCAATTGAAACCTAACATAGCCACAAAAGTCCTTAGATGGTCCCCTGCAAAAAAGTTGTTTTTCAGATCCGAACTACTTCCAAGATGGCCGCCAGCGGGGATCATAGTTTTAACATTGGACCCTATGGGAAAACACTTTCAAAGATCTTCTCCTCTGAAACTACACAGCCAATTGAAACCAAACTTGGCCACAATAGTCCTTAGATGGTCCCCTTGAAAAAAGTTGTTTTTCAGATCAGCGCTATATCCAAGATGGCAGCCAGCGGGGATCATAGTTTTAACATTGGACTCTTTGGAAAATACTTTCAAAGATCTTCTCCTCTGAAACTACATGGCCAATTGAAACCAAACTTGGCCACAATAGTCCTTAGATGGCCCCTTCAAAAAAGTTGTTTTTCAGATCTGCGCTATATCCAAGATGGCAGCCAGTGGGGATCATAGTTTTAACATTGGACCCTTTGGGAGAACACTTTCAAAGATCTTCTCCTCTGAAACTCTAGGCCAATTGAAACCAAACATGGCTACAATAGTCCCCAGATGGTCCCCTGCAAAAAGTTGTTTTTCAGATCCGCGCTATATCCAAGATGACTGCCAGCAGGGATCATAGTTTTAACATTATAACTGCACCCCCATCCAAAATAGCTGCCAGTCTTTAATATAGTTTAATTTAAGATTATATAACATCAATGTCTATTAACAAATTTAAAAATGATACCCTTAAAACATTGGGATTATTTTAACTTCATATGTCAGCCGTGGCCCAGGTGAGCGATACAGGCTCTTGAGAGCCTCTTGTTTTTTTACCACTTAAATTCCTTAATCCTAGAATTTGTGGATTATTTGGTTTAATGTTCTCTTTATGAATTTCCCCATACTATCCTACTTTCCTCAGTTTTCAAATTTAAAAACTTTAAGCATCCTCAGATGCTACAATGGATCTGGTGTTACTCTGACAAACTCAACTCCAAACTGACTTTGTGGTAACCTTCGGACTAATTGTTTGAAAAAACACTGCCACCTTCAAATACTGGTGAACTATTACTGGGTCTTTTGGTGAACTGAAATGTTGGCTGGAAGACTGCTGCAACTTTTCAGAAAAGTTACCACAAACTTTTGATTTTGGTAAAGCAAGTTTACCACATGATATAATGGCACCTCTTAAAGCTTGACTATCTGATAAAGGCAAAATTTTGAAAGCAGACATTTGGAAAGCAAATTGCCACAAGCTTCAGTGATATTAATTGATAAATTATTGCTTTATGAATATGATGTGATGGCATCAACAAATTGTTTACCAAAATGATGGTAAACTACACCCCTTTGAGGCTTCATTCCCTTACAAACTGGAGAAATACTGAATTGTTGAAACATCTTATCAAAATTTTTAGATTTGCTACTCTGGCTGTTGTCTGGATAACTTGATATGGGTACCAGATATTGAAACAATTCAATTTGAAGGGTGTAGATAAATGAAAAAAAAATTTAGTTGCATTTACATGTATGATGCTACATGTATGATTCCTTAAATTTCTCTGACAGTTACATACAAATACAAATGTATTGTTTAGCACCTATAGTATTACAGATATATATTATTTTAAAAAAATGTTTTTATTTCATTATTTCAAATATATATGTTTAATAGTAAAATATATTGGTTTTTTGCACTGATTTTAATGAAATATTGGTCTAGAAATTTGCCCGGTAGCTATAGCAACAGCTGTGGAATTACTGCAATCATGATAATTTTCTGTCTCTTTTAATTAATGAACTTATTTATCAATTTATATTTTTGAATCATTATTATAATTTGACCAATTTATCATTAATTTTTTATCCATCATTTTGCTGATTTTTTCACAATAAAAAATGATATTGAGAGATGTTTTACATGTTGTAAATATCGTGATATTTACGTAAAATCAAATTACATCCTTTAGAGGTCTAAGCTGTGATAAGGGATCAGAACATATAAAAGACCAATACAAACCAAAACCAAAACAAAAAAAAATACGAAAAGCTGTACGAACATCAATGTAGGACAGAGGCTTATAGTTTTCTAAGCTATTTCCAAAGAAGTATATTATTCTTTTCACATTCTCAGCAGTTAGTTTAATGTGCTCACAACTTTTTAACCAACGGGCGTTGATTTAAAATTGCAGCAAGAGATTTCCCGTCATTTTGGACATTTTGCATTTTACACTCATTTCAAGGGAGAAAAACCTTCTCATTCAGCTAGTTCGAAGGTTAAAAATATTTCTTCACTCTCTTTAGTAAAACTTTGATTTTACCATGCTTGCTTAATATCGCTATTGAAAATGGAAATTCTACTATCTCCAGTGAAGAAATATTTTTAACTCCCTCATAGCTGAAGGAGAAACTATATATAATAATACAAATGCATGAAATTTTAATTTTGAAGAATGAGTCATATATTGAGCTATAGTACAATCTTGAAATAATAAAACAGGATTATTAGAAATATATACTGCTTTTATTATTGTTCTTCATCTTAAAGTACTTTACCTGTATAAATCTGAGCAAAATTCAGCAAATTCAAAGAGGAGGTAAAAATTTGAACCATGTTGTTTTTGGCGGTGATTTGCATTTGCGCCGATTTGCATTTCATTTGCGCAGATTTTTTCTTTCATTTGCGCCGATTATTTTTTTCATTTGCGCAGATTTTTTACTTGTTAACTTTGTGTTAAATACGGGTATTTTTTTCATTTGTTCACACTATACTGATGAAATTTAAAATATTGCCTACGCAAAAAGCTTACACGGATAAAAAATAACACTCAAAGTGTGATAAAAAGGAATAAAAATATAAATGCATATGTTTGACTAAATGCATATTTATACCAACAGAATCTGTAGTGGCTTTGTTTTTACAAGACATATTGGTACTACATTGGTACCAGTATAAGAATGAAAAAGAAAGGAAATGGGGTAAATGTCAAGGAGACAACATCCAACGACCAAAAACAAAACATCTAGGGGTCACTGTATGGTGTTCAGCACAGTGAGGAACCTCACACCATATAGTAAGCCCTAAATGGCCCCGAAAAGGTAAAAAAGTGAATAAATCAATGGAAACAAACCACATCCAATAACCAAAATATCAAGAAACTAAAACTTTATAAGAAGACAAGGACAAGCCAATGACCAACATATTCCTGACTTGGGACAGGTACAGTACCATACTTCATATAGGTTTTAGGGAGGTTAAACCAAAACTTTAAAGCTCCAACTTTCATCTTGGAATTTTCAACTTTTGACATTTAAAAAAGTAGCAAACTACCGAAAATGAAGTATGCATTAATACACTGTCGGTACATATTTGCAGGTTTAACCAACATATCTTCTTTTAATGCATAGTACATGTAATTTACTTGTGTACATATGAAAAAAATCAGCGCAAATGAAAAATAAAATCGGCGCAAATGAAAAAAATGAAATCGGCGCAAATGAAAAATTTGAAATTTATAAAATCGGTGCAAATGTCATACGCCTGTTTTTGGGGGAGGGGAGTTTGGGATAGAGGTTTGGTTTAGGCAAAAAATTAGACTAATACATGTGTACCAAAAAGCATACCTTTATATCCTTTATTGGTATGTTGGTTCGGTGCATACAGTATTCCCCATATCTGAACTGTCCTCCTTTCCTGCCTCAGCTATAGGTGTAAGGAATAAAGTTTTTTTGACATTATAATGTCTAAATCATGAAAAGAAATAATAATAATGATAATCATTTGACAAAGATGTACTTCCCGACCGACATTAGAGAAAAAAATATTTAACTGAGATGATTCAACAAGTGTTAGATTTTATTATATGTTAGTTCAGAATAAATTTTGATGTATGACAATCAAGCACTATAGAGATTATTCTGTTTTTGCCACTTTCATTAAGCTGTGGATGAACATTTGCACATCTAAAATGTATAATTGTACATAGACATAGGAAGAAATCAATATTGATATTAACTTACTAATGAAATTAGCGCACTGTCTTGTTGTTTTCGGGTTAAACTGTCTGATTGATGTTCAAAGCATTATCGATGTATTAAAACGGCAAACGTCGTCTAACTTTATTTAAAGGTCAAATTTTAAAGTACATGAAATTGTGATGCATACAATTAATTAGTGATTTTAGAATTAAAAAGGTTATTTGAATTTTCCTGTTTGAGTTATGAGAATTGCACAGTGCGGTTAAACGGGGGATGAAGTACAATTTAAATGAAATTGAATGAGATTCAAGTGTAATGCAATTCACTGATTACATATAGATTGCATAAAGCCTGTACTATATCTATAGGACTGCTTAAGCAGTATACAGAAAGCACGGTTGGAAACTCATTCTAAACTTTTAGTTAGCTCAAAAATTTTGCTTTCATTTCCATATTGAGATTATTATTTCTAGATTATATGATTTCCTTTTGCTTGTTCAATCCAACGCATGCACATGCAGGTCTGCTGACTTAGGATTGCCATGATCTCATTCTATTACATTCTACTGAATACTGCCTATCCCTTTTACATTGTCTCCTTCAAACTTCTAAAGAGTGTGTCATTCTGTCAAACCTGTGTCAGACCTGTTTCAGTCCAGTGTCAGGCCTGTGTGAACCTGTGTCAGTCCCGTGTTAGACCTGTGTCAATTCTGTGTTGGACTTGTATCAGACCTGTGTCAGACCTGTATCAGTCCTGGTCAAATCTATGGCATTCCTGTGTCAAACCTGTACCAGTCTTGTGTCAGACCTGTACCAGTCTTGTACCAGTCTTGTGTCAGACCTGTACCAGTCTTGATTGTCAAACTTTTGGCAATCCTGTACCAGTCCAGTCTTGGGTCTGACCCTTGTCAGTCTTGTGTCAAACATGTACTAGTCCTGTGTAAAACCTGTGTCAGTTCTTTGACAGACCTCTGTCGCTCCTGTGTCAGACCTGTCTCAGTTTTGTTTCACATATGTAAGAGTCATGTGTCAAACCTGTGCCAGTCCTGTTTGTCAAACCTTTGGAATTTCATTTCTGTGTAAGTCATATGTCAGATCTGTTCAGTCCTTTGTCAAAACCTGTGGCATCCCTGTATCAGTCCTGTGTCAAGTCCGTGGCATTCCTGTGTCAGGCCTGTGATAGTCAGAATTATCCCTACATCATATCACAACTCTATTCATTTCATTATTTTTTATCATTAGCCATATCATGTTTTAAATGTCATTTTTTTTCAGCAAATGTTCTAATTTGTCTTTCTTTGGTAGCATTAGAACATATTCCTGCATCCAATCGGTTAGAAAACATCAGGCCTCAAAGTAGACTTTCATTTCAGGGTACCAATTAGCTGTCATAGCCATATTAATGGAAGCCAATTGCAATTTTTGGTAGCCAGGCAGAGAATTTTAAAATGGAAAGCAATCTTGTTGGTTTGAAATGGCCAAAAGTAGCAAAGTTAAGCATCTCTAAGACTTTGTTTTGGAAGTGCATTACAGTCAATGGTGTGTTGTCAAAACAAAGTCTTAAAAACACATATCATTTTTGACTTTTTCAAATAATGAAAAAGTAAGGAATGATTTAAATCATTATCCAAAACAGCATCAAATACAACATTTTTCCAGGCGGCCAACACATGTGTTCTTTCCTCTGTAGGACTGTTTACTATCTGATACTTCTTTATGCTTCCTAGAGCACCCCTCTGCTTCCCTTACATTATATCACTGCATGCTCTTGTCTGTTTCCCTACAATTGAATTATTTGATTGTCAGAAGAAGACAATCCTTCAAAAATGCTTTCAAAATCAGGATCCTGTAGATTACTTCAACAAATATAATTTACCGGTATATTGCTAATAATTACTTTCTTTTCAGTTTTCTGTATGCATCACTGTGATGAGTCCTTAACTACCCCCAAAATGTACCCCATTTAAAAATGATTTTTACCTAAATATTTGTTTGATTTGTCCACAAGGAAAATGTAAATTGTGACCTGGATCATTGTATAATTAACCTGTCAAAAATGTTACCGATTTTTTAATGTCTCTCCAGATTCCTGACCAGTCGAGTGTTACAGAATAGCTGATGATAATACCTGTGTCTGATAAATTTCCTTGTAAGGTAAAACAATTTAATTAGTTTTTGTAGGCATTATAATTAAAGCTAAGATTTACTTGGATCCATGTATGACTTCATATAGCAAAACAAAAAACCAAAAAAAAACAACAAAATAACAAAGCAAAAAAACAAAACAAAAAGTATGCAAAAGCGTTTTGTTGCTGATCTTCCTCCAACAGTTATTTTGTATTTACAGTGACATAGAAACTGCTTATATAATTGATTGTAGCTGCCTAATTTCTGCATATCCGTGGTAGTTTTTAGTTAGAAGCTTATCTTATAGTTTAATTTGTTCACTTCATTGCACAGTCTGCTTGGTAACTCTGTTTTGATGTTATTTAGAGAAATTCTGGAATTAAATTGGGCAATTCTGGATTTGGGATGGTGGGGGAGTGGGTTTTTCTTTTTCACAATGTGTGGTGGTTCACAATGAATGGGGGGGGTCTAATTCAAAATGTGTTGATGGGTTTCAATCCACATTTGAATAGTTACTGCTATTTGCTATAAATACTAATACAGTAAAACATGTCTAAACTGAAACCAGACTACCAAAAACCTGTCTAAACCAAAGGCTATTCAAAGACCTTTGTATCAATTCTATATATTTTAACCTATGTAGACCAAATACTTGTCTCAACAAAAGTTTCAATCCCTAAGTCAGAAAGGATAGCATGGCAATAATGTGGATGGAATGATAATTTAGTACACTCTAGGATGGGAAAATACGTTTTTTCCTTACCTCATTTTTGCCTGTGAATAAAATTGATAAGGAAATTAGCTTATTAACTAGAAAAACATTATGAATTTTTTCATAACGAATGATAAATTTTACTACAGTTTAATAGTATAAAGAAGATGTTAATCAGGCAGACCTATACAGTAGCCTAAAAGCTAGTTGTGATTTCAAGATGAGGAGCAACAACAAATGTGTAACCTTACCATGTATTTGTCCCATCTACATTTCATATCTTTACATTTGTTCATTGACCAAGCTGCAGCCAAAAAACATTTACATTACCAAAATGCTTATTCCCATGAGGAAAAAAAAATGTGATTTGAAATACTTTTCCAGGGGGGTGATTTTATTTTAAATTTTACTTTTTTTACCAATTTGTATGCAAGGAGAATTCATTTCTCCACACGTTGCCTAATTTAGAAACCATTCAAAGCATATTTGACCCGATTGTATAGGGATTACTGTTGAAGACTTGTTACAACTTTTTTGTGTGTGTCTGTTTATAGGTCATTGTACCATTGTCATCACATCGACAAATGAATACTGCAGCAAAAAGTGAGAAAGGGTAAAATCATAAATCAAATCTAAAAAAAACAACAACAAAAACAGACAATTCATATTAAACACAAATTACAGAGACAAAACAAATAAACAAAAACACCAAAAAAAAAAAAAACGCCACAAAACTAAAGTACTATCTGTGTAAACTCCTACTAAAAATGGAAGTTTTATCAGGTGCTCCGGAAGGGTAAGCATAATCTGCTCCATTTCAGTAGTTTTGAAGGTGGTAGATTGAGATTTAAAAAGGGTTCTCAGTCACAATCCAATATGTTAATTCAATGCCATTCTAGTTTTCTGTTTTACATCAGTACTTGGAATATAAATGTAGAAAAAAGAAAACTGTGCATAAATTCTAATTTGTCAAAAGTATAGAGAATGATCCAAATTAGGGAAAGTTTGTAACTTTTCATATTGTAAAAATTGACCTTTTTTTTACAAAATTTCACATAAGAAAAGGTGATGAAAGGACTACTTTGATATATAAAATAACAATAGATATTAGTTTGGTGAAGAATTTTGAACAATAGTCCAGTAGTTTTGGTAAGATATATTGTCTGTATACAAAATGGACATTTCATGCAGAGTCTAATTCTTTTTAATCAACACAATTCTTTTTGTCCATTTTAAGAGGTAGGGCACATAATTTCGTGAGAAAGCATTAAAACTTGAGGATTTTAGCATAATAAATGGTAAATGTGATTGGGAATGGAATAGACATTTGCATGTTTAATGAAGCATTCATAAAGGTAGCCCTAGATCTTCTTTTAATTTCTTATCCCATGGCGGAAAAAAGAAAAACAAGTTTTATTCTCCAATTTCATATCTTAATAGGACAATCCAAAAAGGTTTAATTTTTGTATCTAGTGAATAAATTATAAACGTTTTCTTGTCAGGTTTTTAATTGGTTTTGTTAGTAGGGGAGGTTTAAGGTATTGGGATGATGTTTGTCCTTAGAAAGAATCCCACCGTACTATTCATTTTGATCACTGATTTGTATCTCTTTCTTTGTACTAATTGTAGAAGTCATTCAAATTGTTTATGTTCTATACTGTAACAAGCTGTGATTACTGAGGATTATCATTAAATACTTCCTTTCAGGGGTGCATTTAGATATGGAGTCATCTTGAGTAATGCTGTGTCACCTGTTTTCAGTCGCTATTTGTAGGTGTGCTCAGAATTATCATAAAATACTTGTGCTCAAATACATCATGTTATAATTTCCATTTATAAGTATTTGATGTTTATGAACTTAAATTATGTCTTATTAGGACAACAAGAGCACTGTATCTTCTGTCAGTCTGTATCATGTCATGACAACCTTGGAACACTATATCTTCTATGAGTCTGAATCATGTCATTGCAACAAGAACACTATATCTTTTGGTAGTCTGCATCATGTAATGACAACAAGAACACTATATGTTCTGTCAGTCTGTATCATGTATTGCAACAAGAATACTATATCTTCTGTCAGTCTATATCATGTAATGACAACAAGAACACTGTATCTTCTGTCAGTCTGTATCATGTAATGACAACAAGAACACTGTATCTTCTGTCAGTCTGTATCATGTCATGACAACAAGAACACTATATCTTCTATGAGTCTGAATCATGTAATTGTAACAAGAACACTATATCTTTTGGTAGTCTGTATCATGTAATGACAACAAGAACACTATACCTTCTGTCAGTCTGTATCATTTAATGACAACAAGAGCAATAAATCTTCTCTCAGTCTGTATCATGTAATGACAACAACAACACTATATCTTCTGTCAGTCTGTATCATGTAAAGACAACAAATGCACTATATCTTCTGTCAGTCTGTATCATGTATTGCAACAAGAACACTATACGTTCTGTCAGTCTGTATCATGTAATGACAACAAAAACACTATATCTTCTGTCAGTCTGTATCATTTAATGACAACAAAAACACTATACCTTTGGTCAGTCTGTATCATGTAATGAAAACAAGAACAGTATATCTTCTGTCGGTCTGTATCATGTAATGACAACAAGAACGCTTTATCTTCTGTCAGTATATGTCATGTAATGACAACAAGAACACTATACCTTCTGTCAGTCTGTATCATGTAATAAAAACAAGAACAATATACCTTCTGTCAGTCTGTATCATGTAATGACAACAAGGACACTATATCTTCTCTCAGTCTGTATCGTGTAATGACATCAAGAACAGTATACCTTCTGTCAGTCTGTATCATGTAATGACAACAAGAACAGTATACCTTCTGTCAGTCTGTATCATGTAATGACAACAAGAACACTATATCTTCTCTCAGTCTGTATCATATAATTACAACAAAAACACTATATCATCTGTCAGTCTGTATCATGTAATGACAGCAAGAACACTATATCTTCTGTCAGTCTGTATCATGTAATGCCAAGAACATTGTAACTTCTCTCAGTCTGTATCATGTAATGACAACAAGAACACCATACCTTCTGTCAGTTTGTACCATTTAATGACAACAAGAGCACTATATCTTCATGTAATGACAACAAGAACACTCTATCTTCTGTCAGTCTGTATCATGTATTGACAACAAGAACACCTTATCTTCTCTCATTCTGTATCATGTAATGACAACAAGAAAACTTTATCTTCTGTCAGTCTGTATCATGTAATGACAACAAGAACATTGTATCTTCTCTCAGTCTGTATCATGTAATGACAACAAGAACACCATACCTTCTGTCAGTCTGTACCATTTGATGACAACAAGAACACTATATCTTCTGTCGGTCTGTATCATGTCATGACAACAAGAACACTATATCTTCTGTCAGTCTGTATCATGTAATGACAGCAAGAACATTGTATCCTCTCTCAGTCTGTATCATGTAATGACAACAAGAAC
>MJUU01051566.1:225410-248249 GCA_002080025.1 Modiolus philippinarum | reverse complement strand
TCAGTCTGTATCATGCAATGACAACAAGAACATTATATCTTCTGTCAGTCTGTGTCATGTAATGACAACAAGAACAGTATATCTTCTGTCGGTCTGTATCATCTTATGTCCGTAGCAACCTTGTCTTTTGTCATTTTCTGTCCACTTTTATAATGAAATAACCAAATTTATCAGTCTGTACCATCTTGTCAGCTAGGTGAAGTCACCAAGAATATTTAACTTCTGTCTGTTTTGTCATGGAAGGACAAGAAAATCACCACAACTCCTGTCAGTTTTTCTGATGTGATAAGGGTAAAAAAATTTCTTCCTGGGTGATTTCCTTTATACTAAAATGACAACAAGAACAGTTTGAACACTACGTCTTCTGTTAGTCTGAAAAAAATAACATCTGTTGTAGAAATTTACAACATTTATACAGTTAAAATTCAACTTAATATAGTACATTATTTTGACAACTTGGAATCGTCACGATTTCTGATATTTTTGTTTTAATTATACCATCAGACTACAATGTACTGTCATGTTTTCCCCTTGCCACACTAAGGAATGTTCTATTTGTTTTCAATTTTGATTTTTGTCAGTATAATTGAACAATTTGTAGATATTTTTAATGTTAAAAAACATGTATTAAAAACCTAAAACCGTCTACAAAATTGGGCACTATATCCTGTTGAAAATTGAGGTCAGCCATTGTCATTCCTGATTACCAGTTTTTAAAACATTTGACTTTTAATGACATTTATTATTGTCAAATTTAAAGTTGTTAATGAGGTTTAAACGATTATGAACGATTTGATTAGTCTGATGATTGTAATTTGAAAGTCAGTTTCCGGACCTTCTGTTAATAGATACTATAATAAAGCATACTGTATCATGTCATTACATTTATAGTCAATATTATATAATCGTTCAAGGTTTGTTTTAGACTTTGTGGAAGTTATACAGACTCTCATTTCAAGGTACTATTTTTATTATTTTTATTTTGTGTCTAATTGGTATATTTATGAATTGTAGTTTATTCCGATTTTGACTTGTATTCACTCCAGCAGATATAGCACCTAATATTTGTACATTTCCAAAAATGTCGATTTATTCACTTTTGTTTCATGTTTGGTCAGTAATATTTGGTTTATTGCAAGAAGAGTGAATGACGGTAGCTATGGATTATTAAAAGTGAATTGTGAAGAAAAGATGGTGACTGAAAGAATTGACAAAGACAGAAATCTATCCTTACTATAAGTTAGCTTGTTTCAAGGTTCTGTGAAGTATAGAAGGGGTGACCTTTAACCAACCATTTTTGAACACTTAGTATGATATGCTGTAGGGTCCAGGGAGGGGTCACTTTTAAGCAGAGATATTGTCAATATCTTTGATTATCTTTAATAGGTCAGTTTTATTAAGAGGGCCACAACATTCAGGTCATTGGATATAAAATGGGAAAGCTGAATTCATCAAGAAGATCTTCTTTATTTGTGTATTGAACTATTCTGGCAAAAATATCTTGATCATTAAAGTGATATTTTTTTGTCATTTCAAACAGATAAATTTGCAAATGTCCTGTTTTCATTTCTCATTGAAGGTGATAATTTTATTAGGGCCAATAATACTAGATAGTCAAACAAAAAGAGCCATAACTTCAGCACTTACAAAATTTATTGTTAATTTGTCTACTTTTAAAATCCCTATATTTGTTTGTTATCAAAGATATAACCCCCTCATTACATAGAAATGAACAATTTAATTTTACAGATAAGTTTATTTACTTTTCTTTCATTATGCATTACACCTTGTCACGATAAATTAAAAATGTCCTCATCTTGGCATTAGGGCTTAAACTAGGTGAAATTTTAATATATGAAATGTAGGCTTTGTTTTCTGGCAAATAAAGGCATATTCTGGGCCATAAAGGTCTTCCAATTCATGATAATTGTGATTTGAAGTATTTTGATTTAATTTTTTAAGGGATTTAAAGGATATAAGGGAGGGTGTCATTCTAGAGCTGCAATAGCTAAAACACCATGGATGTCTAGAGCTGCAATAGCTCTAACACCATGGATGTCTAGAGCTGCAATAAACACCATGGATGTCTAGAACTGCAATACCTCTAACACCATGGATGTCTAGAGCTGCAATAAACACCATGGATGTCTAGAACTGCAATAGCTCAAACACCATCGATGTCTAGAGCTGCAATAAACACCATGGATGTCTAGAGCTGCAATAGCTCAAACACCATGGATGTCTAGAACTGCAATACCATGGATGATTTGAACCCCTTTCAGGTCCCTTTGTTCAATCTTAAGAACAGTTCAACCTTGATAGCTCGAACTGTTTTCATTGCTCCCTTGGGTGTTAAAATTTGACTGTGCTTTTTGTCTCACCCGCGACGAAAGGCGCGGAAAGCAAGCCATATGCGTACAAAGTATGACAGCGGCAGCGACACGGCGACGGCAGCGGCGTAAACTTTCATGTTAAGTTTTTGTATTTAGGTCATTTTCTCAGTTACTATAAATGGTAGGTCAATGATATTTGGTATATAGGTTGGTCTTGAGTAGTACATGACAGTCTGCTATATGGTTTTTGTCTGTGATTTCAATTTTACGGTCCAATGAACATGTTAAGTTTTTGTGCTTAGTTTAGTTTCTCAGTAACAATAAGTGGTAGGTCAATGATATATGGTATGTAGATTGGTCTTAGGTAGTACATGACAGTCTGGCATATAGATTTTGTCCTTGACCTCAATTTCACGGTCTAGTGAGCATGTTAAGTTTTTGTGATTAGGTCATTTTCTCAGTAACTATAAGTGGTAGGTCAATGATATTTGGTATGGAAGTTGGTCTTAGGTAGTACATGACAGTCTGTCATGTGGCTTTTGTCCTTGACCTCAATTTAATGGTCTAGTGAGCAAGTTTTTGTGATTAGGTCATTTTCTCAGTAATTATAAATGGTAGGTGAATGATATTTGGTATATAGGTTGGTCTTGGGTAGTACATGACAGTTTGCTATATGGCTTTTGTCTGTAACCTCAATTTCACAGTCCAGTGATCATGTTTAGTTTCCCAGTATCTATTAATGTAAGGCCCGGCACCTGAATAGGTTTTCAGGGGCTTTGGCTACAGAGCTGCCGGGCGCGTCCCCAGGTGGTGGATAGGGGAATGCCCTGTCTTTGCGGGGTAGTCAGGTCATAATACGGAAAGCCTGACCGCGAACCATTGTAGCCAAACTGTGTGGAGAAACGCCACGCTCCATGCAGTATAAAGACCCCTTCAATATTTCTCTAAAGAGAGCAGACGCACTGGGTGTCGTATAGAAGGCTGGATTTCCTGCCCCTACCCATTTCTCCCCTTTTCCAGTGGCAATCAAAAGTCGTTGCCCCGGTTGTCCCTTCCACCTTTATTTCTTTCTTCTTTTACTTGCAATTTGTTTTGAATTGATGAACTTGTTCTCGTCCTGATATAGCTGAAATATTGCTCATTGGACGTTAAACTCTAACTAATCAATCAATCAATCTATTAATGTAAGGTCAATAATATTTGGTATTTGGGTTTGTCTTAAATGGAACATGACAACCTGCTGTTTGGCTTTAGCCCTTGACCTCATTTTCAAGGTCTAATGAACATGATTGGTTTTCAGTATCTATCAGTGGTCACTGATATTTTCGCTTTTTGTGATTCATGACAGTCTGCTCTATTGCTTCTGTCACTTACCCTAATTTCACAGTCTAGCCAATATGTTTAGTTTTCTGATTTAGTCAGTTTGGGAATTCAAATCAATTTTGCGACCATGAAGGGAAGGGCGAGACATCAATTTGGGTCCACACTTGTTTAAAAAAAATTTTAGCCTTGTATCCCAGGCATAATTGTATCTTGTAATGAAATCACAGTTTATCTCCTTTTCATGTTAATTTTTCATCCTTTTTTTCTTTATTTTAATTATTGTGGTAAGCAAAACTTTATTTTGGATGTTTTCAGATAAGGAGGACGCTGTATATATTAGTCAGTTTTGCCTTAGTGAAATAATTTTATCAATGTGTGTATTTGAAATATTTCCACTTCAAGGGAAGTAACTCTTACTTGACATTTAATGACCATGTATAGGTAGCCATGGTTCTGCAATCCAGCTGTTAATTGCAAATTAATTATTGACCAGCTGAGCCAATCATTATTTTCATTAAAGGCTGTTAAACTGTGAAAATTCGTTGCCATGGTTTTGTGTTAAGATAATGGACACTTTTGTTACACATAATTATTTCTGTAGTAGAATCTCTTTCTTACAATTATTTGATATTTTTTTATTGATGGAGACAATTTATCGTCATGAATATGACATCTGGTAGCATGATTAATAACAATATTTCTTAGATAAAATTTGGTTTTTTTTCGCTGTATTTAAAATCTTAAGTGTTTACTTATAGAATTATTTTATTATTTGAAGAATTGGTATAAGCAAAATATTGGCACTAATAACTGAAATATTTCCCTGGCAGAAAATAATGGTTGCTCATTTTTACTAAAACTTTGACTTTTTATATGGTAAGAAATAAATCCCTTGATGTATATATTTATATAAAAGGCTGTAACTTGAATGGTCAATCATGTCTTTATGATAAAATTTGTCTATATTAGTCAGATGAATCTGTGCTGCATGCTTCGTACCAATTCAATAAGTATGGATTGTAGATTAGTAAACGCTAGACGTCCCCGGAGGAACTAGATAATCACAATTTTGTGATCTTATTGTACAAGGGAACAATCTAATTCACTAAGAGGTTATAGTGAAAATAACATCTCTGTCTAAATATTTTACTTATTCCATTTGCATGTCAAGGAGATATTTGGGAGATTTTTTGTCTTTAATGTGTCTAGGATACAGCTAAAATTACATGCATAGAGTAATGAAGTTTACAAAGTTAATTGTCTATAAATGAGCTTCTGTGTTATTTCTTTTTTCTCTTTACATTAACACTTTAGGAAAGGGTTTTATATGATTTATAATAGGAGAGATGACCACTTATACACAGAAATCATTATTTCCCTAGTTGTAGTGTCAGTCCTAGAAGACTTTTGGGTATTGAATTGGTTTTATTATCATTATAATTTATTGAAAACCAAATATCATTTCCTCCCCCTTAATTGTCAATGAATAGAATTAAATATGTACAGTTGGTCCTAAAAGGGAATCATACATTCAATGATATTGAAATTGATATTTTCAATGGCAAATATATGTAATGGAACTTTTTTATAAATGAACAACAATTAAAATTCAAAATAAAAAAATATCATCTGGATTCAAAATAATTTGATAAATTAATCAAAAGATTAAAAACAAGAACAAATTAACAAAGAAATTGATAAAAAAGATCAATTACAATACAAGAAATATGGAATCGCTCTCTCAACAGATACAAAAAGATTGATAAAAGTTCAAAAAGCCTCCAATAAAATGTTAAAAAGAATGCCTGAATACTGGTTGGTCAAGTGAAGTTATTGTGTTATCTCAGCCATTGATATAATTAATCATTTCATTAATGTATTACCCACAAGTGAACAAGCTTTTCCGATCAGCTGTGGCTACTTTCATTTTACTACCCCACCCGAATACTGATGTGGAGGCTAATGTGAAAGCACTGAAGCAGAACTGTAAAACTGTTTAAAATTGATTTTGTGTTCAATTGACTTTGAAATTAAGATAACAAGTTTGGAGGTTTTATTTAGGTCATATTTTATGTACAGGTAAGCCAATATCTTATTTATTAAAATCATAAATCACATTTTTTTCTATTTCTACCCCCTTTTTGACCCCCTCCTTTCAGGGGGAAAGCTGTCAACCTTTTTGAATAGTGACCAGCACTAATTAAATCATTGTTTTTCTCCCAAATACAATGACACTGTTACCTGTTGAGTGGACATTGCTTTACGATCATGCATTAAACAGCTTAACTCGGCAGGTCCTTCAAACATTAAGCTGACTGAGGGTACAGACTGTATTGTTTTGTACCTGTAGAAGAGAGATTTAGCCTGGGGCTATGTTATCTACTTTGTCCAGTCTTTATAAACTTTTACCCTATTTAATGTCCCTTTGTCAATAAAACCGACACCAATAATTATATATGATCAGGGAGGTTCATACAGTTTAAATATTCTACTACTTTGTCTATAATATTAATTAATACTACAATAACATTTATTTATTACAAAATACAGACCAAGTTAAAAGTTAAACAGTCGTGATTATTACAAAATTATAGAAATTCTTATCTCAGACAAAATCAATAGAGGAATTTTATAGAGATTATATAAAACTGAAGATAAACAATTAGTGTGGCCTCTTATAGATAATTAACAGTTTTATAGAAAGGTTTCACAAACACACAGGCAGACCATGCAGAAAGATCAGTCCAGATTAAATAACCATTAACACTGATAATACACAGATATAGCTAGCAGGTAAAAATTTTACTTTTTCTACATTTTATGTACTTTTGTAATATTTTTTTCCATGTTCAGATATATTAAATAGTTAGATTGCTAAGTAATATGAATTACGGTGATTGGTACCTAGAAAAACGAAAGAAAATTAACGAGGAAATTTGTAATGATAATATCCGTCTTTTTTGTCATACTTTCTTATTACTAAAGTTTATTTAAGAAAATTAAAATAATAAAAATTTTGAACTCTTGAAATGAGCAGATAGCGGCTATTAACTTCATAGAACCTGATTCTTTTTAAATCAATAAGTAGACAAGATCATATTGCTAGCTATATTAAAAATATAAACCTGGATATACCACTTTAATTTCAACAAAAATTACCCTGACATCAATATATCTTCTACAATTGTATCTCTACCATGATTAAGTAGCAATTAAATTGCAGGAGATATCTTACACTTTTTATTCCAATCTACTTTTTTCTGTTTTACTAAATTTCTGTGTTTTTGATGATTCATAAATGTTCTACAATTTTAACAAATGCTGAAAATGCTAAAAGATACAAAAAAAATTATCAGGATTTAAATATCATTAGGATTTATTTTCTTACTTTAGCTTTGCAGTGAACATAACTAGTTATTATCAAAGCTTGTCAAAGAAAAAACCTTAAAACTTTGTAGACATTTTACAAAGAAAAACACAGTTATAAAATGACAGACCTACCAGGTATAAGCTTTTAAGTTTCATTGCTTAAATTAATATTTTTTCAATAATGATGCTCTCTAAAGTAATGCATGATTTAGAAACTTAATTTTGAACATGTAGGAAATTCAAAAGGGAGATAATTTAAGTAGGTAGGAAATTTTGTGAAAAATATGCATTAGATTTCATGAATTAACATACCTCATATTCAGAGCTTTGTTGAAGTATCTCTTTTGATGAGAAAAAAAAATATTTATGCATTTTTTAATCTAAAATTGTCGAAAAAATGTTAAGGTACATTGTGTTATGGCAAGTAGAAACTGATTACCTCATCTTTGTTTTATATTTGTTGGTTTTGTGAGGTGAAAATGATGTCATATTCAGGTAGCATTAACTAATTTGGCAAAGATGTTTGCATTCATTTCTGAAATTTTGAATCAAGTTTGTAAACACTTTCGTAATAAAGAGCAGACTTTAGATTTAAATAACCAAGGTTTCAGTTCCATGAGCACAACAAACAGTAGACAGCAACAATACTAAACCATAAAATAGATACATGACGTACTGAACACTGTATAGCTGTCAGTGTCTCATCTCATGGCAATCTGATTGACGCCCAAATTATGAAATTAGAAAAAATGTCTTTTATGTAGAGTTACACTGACTTGAACTCATACTTAAATTAAAATTCAAACTTGGCACTTGCACGCCAAGTTGTGTAATGGTTTTTATCTAAAGTATCCCCTTATTTCTTCATCTCTGGCAAAATAACTATAACAGCCTAAGTAGGATTTAATTCAAGATTGCCCGTTTGGCCACCATTCCAAAAATTTTAGTGGCCAATAGTTGACTTTGGTGTCCAAGCTAACACAAATAAAGTACTTAATCCAAAAATCCAGTGGCAAACAATTGAGTTTTGGTGGCCACTCCCAAATTTTAGTAGGTTTTGACCACCGCCAAGTCCGAGCGCCAAGTAGTTTATTAACTGAGGGCTATATAAATAAGAATTTATAAAAATAGGTAAGGAAGTAAATTGGAAGCAAAGGTTGATGCAACAAGTAGCAACAAATATATATATTGATTAGTATATGTATGTAATGCTTGATATTAATTGATATCCAGCTACAGTTGCTTAATAATTCCACAATTTAATTATTGTGAAGGGAAAAAAAATGCATTACAATGATCTAATGGTGCGGATATAAGCATGTAAAATATTGTTCAAAGGGCTATGTTTTTCTTGTTTATACCAATCAATCAATGTAGGAAGGACATATGCATTTCCCATTTT
The DNA here is from genome assembly GCA_002080025.1 of Modiolus philippinarum. Lineage (NCBI taxonomy): Eukaryota > Metazoa > Mollusca > Bivalvia > Mytilida > Modiolidae > Modiolus > Modiolus philippinarum. Next base: position 239,822 of record MJUU01051566.1, on the reverse strand, counting down.
TAGCTCACCTGGCTATGCCAGGGTGAGCTTTTGCCATTACTTGACGTTCGTCGTCCGTCGTCCGTCCGTCCGTCCTTCCGTCCGTCCGTCGTAAACATTTTTTTTCAAAAATCTTCTCCTCTGAAACAATGGGCCAATTTATACCAAACTTGGCCTTGATCATAATCAGGAAATTTAGTTTCAAAATTGTATCCGAGGAGTCTGAAAACCAAGCAACATGGCCGCTGTTACTAAAAATAGAACAAGGGTAAATTGCTGTTTTTGGCAAATAACTCAAAAACGTTGCAGATATCAAAAATCTGACGGTGTAAAAATGATCAGCATGACCAGATCTGCCCACCGTGCAATTTTGAAGAAAATCTGATGGCCCAATTTAGAGTTATTGCCCTTTTTCCATAAAATTTTCAAAATTTTGATGTTCTTTATTTTTTATCAAATAAAGTATAACAGATAGAGGTTAAGTTTCAATGCAAAAATGTTCAGCATATCAAGTTCTACCCACATTCCAATTTTGAAGAAAATCCAAATTCCCATATAGGAGTTATTGCCCTTTATTGGTAAAATATTTCGTGATTTTATATATTTTGTCTTGTATTTCAAAAAGAGTTTGAGATAGAGGCTAAGTTTAAATTGCAAAAATGTTCTAAATGTCAAGATCTACCCACGTGCATATTTTAAAGAAAATCCAAATACTCGTATAGGAATTATTGCCCCTTAATTGTCAAATTTTTCGTGATTTTATTTAATTCATCTTATATTTCAATAACAGTTTGGGATAGAGGCCAAGTTTAAAATGCAGAACTGTTCAGCATGTCAAGATGTTCCTATATGCCCATTTTGAAGAAAATCTTAATACCCATGTAGGAGTAAATGCCCTTTATTGGTCAAATTTTAGAGATGATATATATTTCGTCTTGTATTTCAAAAACAGGTCAAGGTAGAGGCTAAGTTTTAATTGCAAAAATGTTCAGCATATCAAGATCTACAAACATGGCAATTTTAAAAAAAAAACTAAATACCCATGTAAGAGTTATTGCCCTTTAGTAGTCTATTTTTTGTGATTTTATATATTTCGTCTTGTATTTCAAAAACAGTTTGAGACAGAGGCTAAGTTTAAATTGCAAAAATGTTCTGTCTGTCAAGATCTACCCTCATTCAAATTTTGAAGCTAATCCAAATACCCATTTAAGATTTATTGCCCGTTATTGGTTTAATATTTGGTAATTTGATACTTTTTGTTTTGAGATAGAAGTCAAGTTTAAATTACAAAAATGTTCAGTATGTCAATGACTACATTTTATTGAACATGGTCAAGTTTTCTGACCCAGTCCAAGGTGGTCACCATCAAGGAGCTTGGTTTAACATTGGACCCTATGGGAAAACATTAAAAGATCTTTTTATTTGAACCAAACTTGGTTACAAAAGTCCTTAGTTGACCCTCTTTGAAAAATGTGTCTGGGAAGTCCACATTACATTTAAGATTGCTGCCAGCAGGGAACATAGTCTAACATTGGACCCTGTTGGAAGCATTCAAAAGATTTTCTCCTCTTAAACTACATGGTCAATGGATCCAAACTTTGTTGCAATAGATCCTGGTTGGTCCCCTTTAAGAAATGTCCTGCAAGTCCACACCTCATCCAAGATTGGTGTTAGCAGGGATCTTAGTTTAACATTGGACCCTATGGGAAAACACATTCAAAGATCTCCTCTAGCTGAAACTACTAAACCAATTGGAACCAAGCTTTTTTTCAAATCCTTAGTTGGTTCCCTTCAAAAAGGTGACCATTAAGTCTTCACCCCATCCAAAATGGTTGCCATCAGGATATATAGTTCAGCTTTGATGCAAATAATATCAGGGTCTATTAACATACTTGAAAATAAGATTTTTTATTATTAAGGTTATTTGGACTGTTCAAGTCAGCCATGGCCCAGGTGAGCGATACAGGCTCCTGAGAGCCTCTTGTTGTATGGCAGTATGTTTATCTTTGAGGTGAAGTCTTGTGTTCATCTCTGCAAAGTATCTTGAAGATATTACATCTATCAAATCTGAAAGTCGTAGTATATCCACCAGCATAAATTGACTATGACCTACATTTTATGCTTTAGTAACTTTGATTGAATTTATGGTTTTGCCCTATCTTGTAGTGCTAATTCAAGCTACCCAACTTGATGAATGCTCCCCACTTTGTTGACAGAGTTAGTGAACTTGGCCTATCATTATAATAGCTTGAGGGATTTTGGTAAAATTTTTTATCAAAGACAATTTCCCAACAACTTCACAATGGTATTTCAACAAATTTTGTCAGAATTATTAAATCTTACCAATTCATTGACAGTTAAATGCTCTTGACCTATGTTTTGATAGATACATTGGTACCCCTTTCCTTGTAATAGTTGACAGAAACATGAGATAACTTAATAGCAATTTTAGCTTTGTGAAATCATAAAAGTTATATGTCAGGGTTCTTTGTTTTAGCTTCAGTTTGGAAATATTTTTTTGGTAATAAACATTGAACCTTCCTATTTGATAGTATAGATATGATGCTGTGTCCTGTCACATCAGACAAAGGTCAAATCATTGCAAATAACATTTGTCTAATGATTTTAATTGTTTCATGGTCCAAGTCCATAGTTCATTAACTTTAGCAATCTCATCAATCCAGAAATTTTCATATCTATCATAATCTAAATATTTCCTTAATAACAAATCGTTGATTTCCATGAAAATACAAGTTTCTGACCCACAATAGATCGTTAACGAAGATGTAGTTTGTACGAAGTTATTCAGTATTGTAATACAAACGATTCGTGTAGTATTTTTAATTTGTCGTTAGATTGCTTGTTATTTCTAATAAATATTCTGCGGGTTAAGTCCAATCAATGTATAATAATTGATAGATTCCTAGATGTGGAATATTTTGTCGACAATTACCAAACCAATTAATTCTGCTTTTGCTGATTTTAGCCAGTGATGTAATGAATCATCAATCAAATTAATTAGATTTGGTCTCCATTAACGAGGCACGACTAGAACAGCAAGCTTTATCCCAACCTATTGATTCTAAATGCACCTAAAGTCAGATTACCCATACCATAGATCTATGTATTAGTCTGTGTGCCAAAATATTACATCTTAAGCATTTATTATAAGAATCAATAAAGTGAATGAGATCTATGACAGAAATTATATCTAGAAATCATCTAAATTAAGACTTGGCCATTGTTAACAATGGTCACTGTCCTCAATTGACCAGTTACTGAGGCTGCTGATGTGGTATTGTGATGAATAAGAAGACTTGGCCATTGTTAACAATGGTCACTGTCCTTAATTGACCAGTTACTGAGGCTGCCAATGTGGTATTGTGATGAATAAGAAGACTTGGCCATTGTTAACAATGGTCACTGTCCTCAGTTGACCAGTTACTGAGGCTGCCGATAAGGTATTGTGATGATAAATAGTAATCAGAGAATTTGGCCATTGTTCACAATGGTCACTGTCCTCAGTTGACCAGTTACTGAGGCTGCCGATGTGGTATTGTGATGAATAAGAAGACTTGGTCATTGTTCACAATGGTCACTGTCCTCAATTGACCAGTTACTGAGGCTGCCGATGTGGTATTATGATGAAAGTAATCAATAGACTTTCCTATTGTTAACAATGGTCACTGTCCTCAATTAACCAGTTACTGAGGCTGCCAGTGCTGTATTCTGATGATTAATAGTAATCTAATCAGAAGGCTTTTCAATTGTTAACAACAGTCACTGTCCTCAATTGGCCAGTTACTTAAGCTGCCAATTTGGTATTGTGATGATAATTAGTAATCAGAAAACTTGACCAATGTCTTGTCTATTGTCCAGTTACTGAAGCTGCAAATGAGGTATTGTGTTGATAAATGGTAATCAGAAGACTTGGCTATTGTTAACAATGGTCACTGTCATCAATTGACCAGTTACTGGGCTCCCGATGTGGTATTGTGATGATAAATAGTAACCAGCTCAGGTCTGTGAGATTTGTTGGCATCAAGAATTTTCTTGTAGTTCTTACAATAAAGGGCTTCATTTGAGGATTACAGTATGTTAACTACTCTGTCAGCTTTTCATAATGTTTCTTACTCTTCAATCATAAGTTACTTCACTGCCTTGATTACTGCTGCCAACTGATATTCAGTATACCTTTATTTTTTTTACTGTTGCTCACTGATACCAAGTACTCTCATTTTCCTTGATTACTTTTACTGCTGCCCACTGATATTCAGTACACCTTTAATCTTTTATTACTGATGCTCACTGATACTAAGTACTCTCATTTTCCTTGATTACTTTTACTCACTGATATTTAGTATTCTGTTCTTCCTTGATTACTGTGACTCACCAATATTTAGTACACTCTTGATCCTTGATTACAGTTACTCACTGAAATTTAGTACTCTGCTCTTCTTTGATTACTTTGACTCACTGATATTGAGTACACTCCTCTTCCTTGATTACTGTTATTAACAAATGTATATTTCTTCTCCTCTTCGTTGATTACTGCCCTTTTTGTTAGAACTCCACTTCTTTGATTAGTGTTGCTAATTTAGTTGATTACTGTTACTCACTGATATCTAGTATGCTCTTCTTCCTCGATTACTTTAACTCACTGATTACTTACAGTTTTGTTACTAGACTGATATTCAGTACACTCCTTTTCCTTGATTTCTGTGTCTCACTTAACCATTTGCTACCATAACTCACTGTTGTTGAGTAGATTCTACTATTACTGTTATGGTTACTCATTGGTATTGAGTACATTACATTGTTATTGCAAGAAAAGTTTAGGTTGACTGGGCGGAGTTACTTGTCATTCAGGATTTGATCATTCCAAAACATCAATAGGTACAATAGACCAAATGCAGGCTGATCTTTTTAATAGATCAATAATGTTTGATTGGTGAATGTTCCTATTGATATCTTGGGGCATACAAATTACAAACTATTTGTTTTTGAGAAGTGTTCACTATACAACATGTACAAATAACTACATGATCATTAATGATTAATTTGATTGTAATCTTTTAACACCTAATTTTGGCACTACACTGAAAAAGTAGATTTACCCCAGTTCAAAGTTTAAGGCAAACTCCACCCAGTCAATCTTAAGTTTTATTACAATATATAATTACTTACTAATGCATTCTGCTGAATTTATTGTAGTTATTCACTGATATTGAGTACATTATAAGGTCTTTTGATTGTTACTCACTGATGTTGAGTACATTCTTCTGTGTTTTGATACATGGAAGTCATATATAGTCACATATAGATGGTGAGTTCATTCTACAGTGTTTGTTATCGTAACTCACTGATACTCATTATTTTAAAGTTACTCACTTCTATAGAGACTCATCATTTTTTGTCACTCTCTGATATAAACAGACATTCTATAATGCTCAGTGATATATCTTTAACAATGGTCTTTGGGTTGCCTGATGATACTCAGTACAATTCGTAGTGTGTAGAAAAGTAACACACTTCTGTTGATAAACATTGTCACTCCCTGGTGTTAAGTACCTATTACAATTTTTTTGATTCACATTTAAACTGATTTAACCCTTTGTTTTTTTTTTTGTAAAGCATGTAAAAAGTAAGGAACATATTATAATTTACAGTCATTTTGGTAGTTTTGTGCCTACTTTGTATTTTTGCCCATGGAATTTTGTGCTATTTAAAAATTCTGTTGAATAATTTTGTCTTATTCCTTATCCTTATTTAGGCTGTTATTCCTTATCCTTGGTACTTAGTACTCATTTAGGCTGTTATTTCTTATCCTTGGTACTTAGTACTCATTTAGGCTGTTATTCCTTATCCTTGGTACTTAGTACTCATTTAGGCTGTTATTCCTTATCCTTGGTACTTAGTACTCATTTAGGCTGTTAAGAAAAAAGTTTTCAGTTGTGAATTTTTTACCAGTTCAAAAGTCTAATTAACTTGCTTAATTGACTAAATGAGAAATGAGGGGCAGAATAAAAGAGGGAATCAATCAAAATTCATGTTCCATTATAGAATCTCATACTATCTGATTATTTATTTATTTATCTTATAATTTAGGGTTGTGTACTCTCAAATTTGTAGTGGATTTTCCTTACTGGTCTCTATACCTCTAATATGCTGACGACTTTTGTTTTCACTTTCACTATACAAATGCTAGTGATATTTTGTGGTAATTTTTATCACCAGTCTGGTGTAAATTTTGAACATTTATAAAAAATATAATGAATTAAACTTTTAGTCCTGCATCTGTTAAGCTCTGGAGGCTAAACAGAAAAGTGAAAAATTGTCACAGATATTAACCCCTGACACTGATTCCTGCAGCTAACATAAACATGTGCTAATAATATTTGTAGTTCTGTCTGCTAGTTGTATGCGGGACAGATTGATGGCTGCATACAATAAGATGGCTTTATGGTACTGTTGTTGGGTCTATACTTGTCAGAAACTTATAAAAAGATTACCTGGCTTCCTAATATATTATTTACCGGTTTCTCATTATTTAAAGAAAATTAGAAATCGTGATAATTTTTAAGTGTGGGAATTTGATGACCAGGTCCAAAGTCTATGTGAAGGTGACATTATTTTTAATGATATTGATTTGTAATTTCCTGTGCTTTGATAAAAGAGTGATGTAAGCTTTATTTGATGATAATTTACAAGCCCTTCAAAACTTAAGGTGACAGTCATTAACTAAGATAAGGGTCATGTGACCACTTAAACATTTGATTGTCTCCAGGGGTAGAAGAGGTAAATTAAGGAAATTTTTCTGTTAATTATCAGTAAAATTTGAACAATTTTTGTTGCAAATTCTTCCCCACCATATCTACATTGCTGATGATTGGCTTGTTATGTTTGCATATCTGACCTTCCGCAATTATTTCTGCTTAGATATAAATGTTTTTGAGGAGAATTGAGATTTATTTTTAGAATCTAATCAAAAATGATGTCATGCTTTTTTTTTTTATCAAAGTGTAACTTGTGGTGGTCACTGTTGAATTTGCCATTTAGCATCCATCATGGTAGTGTGTCAGTCTAAGCAGTTGGTTGTTTCCTTTGGTTTGATTAAAGTAGCTTTGTATTTCAATAGACCTAAAACCATATAAGGAGGTTCGCTCCTCATGTTTTGGGATTTCTGTCAGATTTTCGGAATTCTCTGGTTTTATCCATTTGAAAGCATTAAAATTTTTTGCCCATGGACCCCCTTATTTTTCCCCAAAATTTCATTTTTTACATCTTTAAGAGCATTCTGTAAAAATTTCATTAAATTTTATTTATTCTGTCACTTCCATTCTTGGTCAAACTTTGCTAATGTTAATCCTATGAAAAATCAGAGGAGTTCAGTTTCCCGCCAAATTTTCAATCACTTAAATCTCAAAAACGAGATCATCAACCTATCATTTTTTTTCACTTAAATTACTTCTTTTTTAATTTTCTAACAAAAAATCACATTTATTTGAAATCCTATTTATTTTCAAATAGAGTAGCGAACCCCCTTACAATTATCAAACCCAAAATTTTATTAATAGAAGCCTCTCCCCGTCTTAATTTTGAAGTAAGACTAAACAGAACCATACAGTCTGCCATTTACGAGGAAAACTTACAAATAACTTGTTGACAGTTCATTGATTTTTGTCTATGAATGAAAAATGCTATAACTTCTAATATGAAGACAATCCAAAATTGTCCATTGCATAATTAGGATAGTTGTAGATATACTGGTAAGACTATGCTAATGGCACTTGAACAGTGTTCTGTCTATGTGTGCTGATGGCTTTGGTGTGTTTCAGGCTTCATAATGATGGCAGGATGTACAACAGCTATAATATTAGACATATTATTGGTACTAGGACTGGTACCTTCAATGGAGAAAAGTATTTGACTGTTACAATACAGTTAACTTGAGTACCAATTTAACTGTACGGTAGCAGTTCAATGCTTTTCTCCATTGATGAAACCAGTCCTAGTACCAATATCTGGCATTGTCTGGTGTTGTTCCCATATGGTGTAAAAGAAAAGCACTAATGATATGTTTACCCTGCACAAATTGAGCCTTCACTTTGAAAGTCCATTCGGTTTCGTTACATTTTTGGGGGCCAATTTTTGTGGTTGTATAAGCAGTATATCTTCATGTTTGGCCTGGAGCTTCTTAATGAAGAGTTGCATTTTATGAGCAATTTTCAAATCTGTATTAGCTCCCAATACTTAGATACTAACATATAAACCAAGTTATCTAGTCTGAATCTTGTCCTGTTACCTACATGTTATTCAAAATCATTAATTCAATACATAAAACTAATGTTTATTCTGCACAAACTATTAATTATAACATATACACAAAACAAATATTACATGATAAATTTTACATGTATAAAAATGATATTTACAATTAAAATGATTAATCAATGATACTGATGCTGTGGGCATTTTATATATTAAAACAAAATAATAAAACACAGATGTTTAATTAGCAGATGTTGGCAAGAAGACTAGGATTACAGATATACATATCGTGACAGGTAAATATTCTAGTTTTTAGTTAGCTTTTTATTTTTTTTTCAATTTATATGGAAAAAGATAGGTAATTATTATGAAGAAGACAGGATTTAATTCACATAACCAATATCTTGGCTTTCCATCTGTAGAAAGTCATTAAAGTGTCATATGTAAAAACCAATTAAAACTTGATGACACATATTTACTTTACTTTTAGTCAACAGACTTGTTAGTTTACAATGTAAAATTGTAAATTATCTCCCTTACATGTGAAGTTTGGTGTGGGTGCAGAAGTGCAGGAGACAAGAAGTATTACAACTTTGTCTTGAAGCCACATTGAAGCACTCGACAATGAGCAATGTCTTAGTATCAATATTTAGGTGTTGTCTGTGGACAAATTGCTTTAATGAATAACTTTGTATCAAGAGTATCATGATAATAGAATTTGATATGACACACAAAAAAGGGGCAGCAGTTTGAATGTAGGGTTTGTTTTCCCCCAAACATTTCAGAATTATGGGCCAAAAGGGGCCAAATTGTAGGTTTTCTCATATTTTCGTACAAAATGTGATTTCTTAATTGTCTTTTGATGGGGGTTTAATTCATTTTATTGCTTATAAAATTTCGGGCAAAGTATCCCAAGATTTTATGCTGCATTTTTAAGAAACAATGCCCAAAGGGTTAACCTGAAAAGAAAATTAATTGGCTTACATTCAAATTCATATTTGTATTATGTTGCAAAATAGGAATAACTTACCATGCACATGCATTGCATCACTTGTGGTAGGTCAGCAGTCATTTTGACCTACATTTTTTGCTTGATTGATTTAAGTCAGGTTAGCACCCCAGTCAGATCTGTCACAGTAACATGGTAGGATCGATGTAACCTTGCACATGCATATGTCTGTAATGGTAGGCCTACATTCAGGCCAGAATTACGTCTCTCCAACCTACATTTTCCACTGGATTGACACATGTTTATATTCAAATGTTTATATTCAAGTTTATGTCTGTAATGTGCATGGTATGATGATCTAACCTCTCACATGCATGCATCTCTTATGGTAGATCAGCATCTATGCAAGATTTTTGTCACCTTAAGGATGGTCACTCCTAAAGTTCATTATATCAAGGTTTTAAAATAAAAATCTTTATTTATTAGAACATCGATCAAACATCATTTTAAGCAAAAAATATTGATATGTCTGTGTGCCCGTTTTTTAGATTTACCTGCCTAAAATTTTGGTAGGAAACCGAACTCCTCTTGATTTTTCATGTACTTTGCATTAAGGCAATCGGAATACAAGGAAGATATATCAAGAATTTCACCAAATTTTGTCAAAAGTTTATTCAAGATGTATACAAACATGTTTTGAAAAGAAAAGTGGGGGTCAGTGTGCAAAATTTTCTAATGCATCGTGGTGGTTAAAATAAGAGAATTCCGAAAGTCAGAGACAGTTTCAAAAACCTGAGGAGTGACCATCCTTAACTACATTTTTCTCTTGATTGACTAGATTTAAATTCAGATCTCAGTCACTGAACATGATAGAATCATCTAATCTTGCACATGCATGCAACAGCATCCAGGCAAAATTAGGTCACTTTGACCATTACTTTCCAGTTGATTGACTTGCATTTAGATATAAAGGTTGGGATTCATTTTTCCAGTTTCTGTATATGCTAGGATCATTCAACCTTGCATATGAATATATCTGGGATGATAGGTCAGCATGATCCATGCAAAACTTGGGCAAGATAACATACATTTTCTGCAAGATTGACCTGAATTTGATTTCTATCTGAGCTAATAGCTCAGTTGCTGTATATGGTATGATCCATTTTATTATGCATACACATGCATCTTTTATAATTGGTCAGATCCAGTCAGAAAACCTTACTGTGACCATGAGGCAAACACTGTAATCATTAATTGCCTTTGCATTTGACAGTTCCATTGGTTCTTGATATAAGCCCACTCTTTCACTTTGCTATGACATCTGTGCAAAGTTCTCTGATTGTTTCATGCTGTGCCATGCACAGTGCAGAAATGCCGTTATCTTTAATATGTGGCATAGTAATTTGAAAAGGGTAGTCCATTGAGTTACCTCATACCCCAACCTCATACCCTCTTTGCTTCGGGCCATGCTAAAAACATTGCATACCTTTCGGTAATCATCAGTTTAGAACATTAGTGATCACATTAGTTATCTAAAACTTAAAAATGCCCAAGTGTTACCCCTATAATTAAAACTTTAGATAAGTCTGGTAGATAAAACTGGTGACCTGATTATATATACTGTGATAAGAACTTCACCTGCTACCGTCCTTAATCTCTAAAAAAAATAAATTATTTTATTACATTATAAAATATAATCATCTGGTTAGGCATGTCAGAAACGAAAGTTGAAAGATTTGTGTCTTGAGAGATTTCAAGTTTTAATCCACCCATTTTTGACAATTGCTTGTTCTATTTGAATATATTACAGTCTATATATCAACTGAATTATGTAAGAAATACAGCAATTAAATTAAAATAGGTTTTTTTTTGTTTCTTAGTTTATTATGTTTGATTGTATCCAACTTTCAGATCTTGCTGATAGACGAAAAAAAATACATGAAACTCATGATAAGGTTAGAACAAGCCAAAATCTGCATTGCCCTAAAAATTATACAAAAGGTTGGGAACTGACTGAATAATGAGCAAACATCATACTGTAATGGCAAGCTCTTATAGCCATGCAAATAGTAGTAAATGCCACATCCAGTGATATTACAGCTATATCAAGGTACTGGTAGGTAACTGAAAAACGCAATCATGTGCATAGTGAAAACTCACCAGTGTTATTTCCAAGGAAGGGAACAAATTTGCAAACCATCTGACAATATATAAAATATAACTATTACCATATATATACTGTCCACATAGAGGTGCTTTAAACATAGGAAAGACGATGTTCTTTGGAATAATTCAAGCTGTTGTCTCAATACAGAGTATTTTTCACAACTATGAAAAATAGTATTGAATATGAAACTTGTCCATGTGCTGTTTGACAAAACTTTGAATTACAAGGGTAATGAAAACATGTTGCCAAATAATTTCTGTCACAATCTCAATAATATTCCCACAGGCAAGTTTCCTGATATTTGGTACATTCTGTAAGTTTACCTTGTACAATTTATGTTTTACAGAGCTTAATATATTGAACATGTAGGCCACAGGTTTTTACATGTTTTTACAACACTTGAGAGAGCCATCAGGATTTCCAGAATACATACAAATCAATGACTAAGAGTTACTTGAAATCTCTTGCAGTTTCTGATCTCTCAGTCACTGTTCTAATTATTAGTTTTTTGTTGTTTTTTCAGATAAAGAGGAGGACGTTGCCACAATTGGTTTGAAGAAAAAAGCTGTGTTACAAAGGTACAGCCTCATATATATTGTTTGTGAAAAGTTCATTGTAGATCTTTTATTCATTTAATTTTATGCAAAACAGGATGTTAATTACATGTAGTGACCATATTAAAAAAAGACTCGGATGGACAAGGTGAGATCATTTTTAAAAGTCTGGAAATCAATGTTGAATTAATTTGTTGGTGAACTGGTTTTGGTGATGCTGTTGAATTCTAATCAATGAAATCTAAATTAAAAATGTTGATTTTGATTTAATTCAAAATTAATATTTATAACTCTTACAATACATTGCTCATTAAGTGTTTGAAGTTACAATATCAAAGATATAACAACACGCGGTAGGTGGGTCCCCACTTTCTACAAACTTAGAGAATTTATAAAGCAGTTTTAATGACCTCAAACATACATCACATTGAATCTTATTATCAATACAAACTAATATTAATCTTTCGCCATATATTAAAATCCTGTTAAACTAATAAAATAAGCAATATATCTTTAACGGAGATTCATCCATATTGTTATAAAGCTGTCTTTTGACGTGTTAAGAAACGTTGACTAATAGGAAATTAATTCCATTAGGGGTATTGAACAAAGAACACCTGGGCTTCAGAGGAAAAATTAAAATTCACCCTGACTACTGGGTACAAATTAAATCTTTTTCATTTTAATAAATGTTCATTTGAATTGCTGTTATAATCCACAACTATATTGATACAATGGAAATAGGTGTGATGGTTTATAGGTAGTTTAGGGAATAATATCAGGAAAATTCAAAACAAAAGTCCAAAGATTGAGAGAAATATCTTAATTGGATATTGAAGAATGATTATTTTTATCTTTGTAGATTATTAAGTAACTCTATCAGTAATAAATATCAGGTCTTCCGTGTTGCATAAGATTTACCACTACTTATGTAAGTCAACTAGTCTGTCTAATGACTAAATTACATTTCAAAATGGTGGTATATTGTTATATAGCCTTCCATATATAGGACAAATGTGTCACTGCAAATTATTTTATACTCTTAAACCAATTAAATTCCTGTTCTTGAAGCCTTGACAAATTCTGTAGTTTGGAGTATCTGTTTCTTTGTCCTTAAGCCTGCACAGATACAGAGATTTCTAATGCCTGTCTGTCTGCACAGATACAGAGATTTCTAATGCCTGTCTGTCTGTACAGATACAGAGATTTCTAATGCCTGTCTGTCTGCACAGACAGAGAATTTCATATACTCACCAGTCCTACACATGGAGCCTGAACAAAGGAAAAGGTTTCAAATGTACTTTATGAGGTTGCATAGATACATTGGATTTGCATGCCCATCTGTCTTGCTCTTAAACACGACACGGATTTCTTGGTTCACATGCAAGTCTGCCTAGTCTTGGAACCTGAACAGACACAGGGATTTTCACATGCCCATTTTTCTCACTCTGTAATTATACTCAGGTTTTATGGTCCCCAGTTATGGAGTCTGCACAGATACAGGCCTTTCACACTAAGAGCAAGCATTGAGGTACAGGAATTTCACACTTTTAGCCTGCCCAGATAAAGGGATTTCACACTTGGAGCCTGCCCAGATACAGGGATTTCACACTTGGAGTCTGCCCAGATACAGGGATTTCACACTTGGAGCCTTTACAGATACAGGGATTTCACACTTGGAGCCTTAACAGATATAGGGATTTCACACTTGGAGCCTGCCGAGATACAGGGATTTCACACTTGGAGCCTAAACAGATTCAGGTATTTCACACTTGGAGCCTAAACAGATTCAGGTATTTCACACTTGGAGCCTGATCAGAAAAAGGGATTTCAAATGCCCATCTTTCTTACTCTGTTATTCTACTCAGGTTTTATGGTCTCCAGATATGGTTTGACTTTCCATGCTGTCCACACAGATTCATTGATTTGACTTTCCATGCTGTCTACACAGATTCATCAGTTTGACTTTCCATGCTGTGTACACAGATTCATTAGTTTGACTTTCCATGCTGTATACTGCAATTCATTGGTTTGACTTTCCATGCTGTCTACACAGATTCATCAGTTTGACTTTCCATGCTGTGTACACAGATTCATTGGTTTGACTTTCCATGCTGTGTACTCCGATTCATTGGTTTGACTTTCCATGCTGTCCACACAGATTCATTGGTTTAACTTTCCATGATGCATACACAAATTCATTGGTTTGACTTTCCATGCTGTCTACACAGATTCATTGGTTTGACTTTCAATGCTGTCTACACAGATTCATTTGTTTGACTTTCCATGCTGTCTACACAGATTCATTGGTTCAACTTTCTGTGATGTCTACACAGATTCATTGGTTTAACTTTCCATGATGTATACACAAATTCATTGGTTTGACTTTCCATGCTGTCTACACAGATTGATTGGTTTAACTTTCCATGATGTATACACAAATTCATTGGTTTGACTTTCCATGCTGTCCACACAGATTCATTGGTTTGACT
>MJUU01051566.1:200427-215616 GCA_002080025.1 Modiolus philippinarum | reverse complement strand
ACACATGGCAAGCAAGTTATTGTCTTTACACATGACAAGCAAGTTAATGTCTTTTACACATGGAAAACAAGTTATTGTCTTTACACCTGGAAAGCAAGTTACTCTGTCTTTACACATGGCAAGCAAGTTACTGTCTTTACACATGGCAAGCAAGGTACTGTCTTTACACATGGCAAGCACGTTATTGTCTTTACACATGGCAAGCAAGTTATGTCTTTACACATGGCAAGCAAGTTACTGTCTTTACACATGGCAAGCAAGTTACTGTCTTTACACATGGAAAGCAAGTTACTGTTTTAACATGGCAAGCAAGTTATTGTCTTTTACACATGGCAAACATGTATACATCTTCAGTAATCAGCATTTCTTTCTCACTTTCTTTATAACATATTGCATGACATGTTAGCTGATTACAAATGTCATCCAATTTTGACTCCACATAATTTCTTCCTACCTGTCAACCTGACACATAGATAACCTCATGCTACCGTTAATACCCCTTATGTACCCTCATTTTATATAAAGACAGGTGCTTACTGAACATTAATAATTATCAGTACAATATTCTGTGTTTATCTTTTACCTATTCATTATGTACTTAATTTTCACTAGCAGGGTTGACCTACAATATTTGATAATGGGTTTTGATATAGAAATTATAAGAAACCTTTTGTCTATGCTGTTAAACCAGTTTTTAAATAATTTCCAATTAAGAAATGAATTTCTGCTTCCTTTCTTTTCATTCTATCAAATTGGGTAGGGTATTTAAAGAAATAATTATTGTTCTGCTAAGATATTTACGTAAAATAATTTTACGACTAAAATGCATGACATTCGGCCATTGTTTGTTTGAGGCATTATGCCTGTAATTACTCGGTGGATATATGTTTCTAAAGACTAATTGTAAATGAATGCTCCAAATTGTTCGTTTTATTTTGTAAATGATATTAAATATGTGCAGAAAATGTCTATGAATAGTACTAAAATGAGAAATGCTAATTATCTTAATTGGTATACAGTCTCTTTGTTGTATGGTTAATGAACATTTAATAAGTTTTGATTAACTCCCTTGTTATTTAATGGGATTGTTCTAATATAATTATGATATGACGCAAACATTCTGTACACTTCTACATAGCCGTGTTCTCATTATACACCTTGTATTGTCCATCTAAGTGACACCTGTAAAAGTGAAAGTAATAATCTGTAGAGAACCAAATTTAATGCACAACATGTACGGTTCAACAAACCATATGGCATCAGTAGTGCTTAAAACTAAAATTTTGGGAAACCAGAACTTCATCCAATTGTATTTAAACACCAAAATAAACCAAAAGTGTATACAAACTAGCGAAGCACTGAGCCATACACAGAGACAAAATATGCCATTAGCAAAATCCAACAGAGTAATATAACAATACTTGTAATACTGTTCTTCATCTTAAAGTCCAAGTGCAATAGACTTGGTAAAGTAGGTGTATGAAGTATAGATATGACATCTTGTGGAATGTTAAACTGAAAGACAATTGTTAATTTTATCATTTCAGATTTTATTTGTGCATATTCACATTGAAAATTTAACTGATCACATTGACTGCCTTTTTCGGGGAGTTCATTTAGTTTCCTGAATGTGTACAACACATACTGCTGTGCAATATTTTTATTTTTAGCCACAATGTTTTAAATTTTATTGTAACTGTTGAAAATCTCTTGCCCAAACTGGCACCAAATTGTCTGCTGTTTTGTCTGTTCAGTCTTTATTGTCTGCTTTTTTTGTCTGTTTAGTCTTTATTGTCTACTGTTTTGTCTGTTCAGTCTTTATTATCTGCCGTTTTGTCTGTTCAGTCTTTATTGTCTGCTGTTTTGTCTGTTCAGTCTTTCCTGTCTGCTGTTTTGTCTGTTCAGTCTTTATTGTCTGCTGTTTGTCTGTTCAGTCTTTATTGTCTGCTGTTTTGTCTGTTTAAGTCTTTATTGTCTGCTGTTTTGTCTCTACAGTCTTTGTTGTCTACTGTTTTGTCTGTTCAGTCTTTATTGTCTGCTGTTTTGTCTGTTGAGTCTTTATTGTCTGCTGTTTTGTCTGTTCAGTCTTTATTGTCTGCTGTTTTGTCTGTTCAGTTTTTATTGTTTGCTGGTGTGTCTGTTCAGTCTTTATTGTCTACTGTTTTGTCTGTTCAGTCTTTATTGTCTACTGTTTTGTCTGTTCAGTCTTTATTGTCTGTTGTTTTGTCTGTTCAGTCTTTATTATCTGCTGTTTTGTCTGTTCAGTCTTTATTGTCTGCTGTTTTGTCTGTTCACTCTTTATTGTCTACTGTTTTGTCTGTTCAGTCTTTATTGTCTGCTGTTTTGTCTGTTCAGTCTTTCCTGTCTGCTGTTTTGTCTCTACAGTCTTTGTTGTCTGCTGTTTTGTCTGTTCAGTCTTTATTGTCTGCTGTTTTGTCTGTTCTGTCTTTATTGTCTACTGTTTTGCCTGTTCAGTCTGTATTGACTGCTGTTTTGTCTGTTTAGTCTTTATTGTTTGCTGTTTTGTCTGTTTAGTTTTTATTGTTTGTTGTTTTGTCTATTTAGTCTTTATTGTTTGCTGTTTTGTCTGTTTAGTTTTTATTGTATGCTGTTTTGTCTGTTCAGTCTTTATTTTTTGCTGTTTCATCTGTACAATCTTGTCTACCATTTTGTCTGTTAAGTTTTAATTGTCTGCTGTTTTGTCTGTTCAGTCTTAACTGTCAACTTATTTTACCATTTTGTCTTCATTTCTTACTTTTTTGTCTGTTTGATTTGTGCAGTCTTGATTTAAATTGAATTGAATGCACAGTCTTTATTGAATAAGGAGGTAAGGATATTGGTTTTTTTGGTCTGGGGGTGTTTTTCTGTTGCAAACTGTGATTTCATGGATGTATTGGTTGAGCATTTGCAACAGTAAAATCTTAGATCAAACAACAGAAGATCCAAAATACAATGTTACAAGTGATATGTATGTGTCTAATTGGTGCTGATAGTCAATAGTGGATTTTATGCTCTGAAAATTTTGTCTGGCTCATTAGTTTGTGAAATAGAAGCAAGTGTATTAGAATGCAAGTTTTAATTAATGTTACGTTATATCAGTCCCATTATTGGAAGTAATGAAAATATCCCAGTTATTTTTAATTAACATTATTTGCAAGCAGATACTTAGGTTTAAAACAATTGGAATGCCGATACATGTTAAAACAAATCTTAACATTCTATTGGGCTCATTTTATTATTTTGTCAAATTTATTGATTTTACTTGGTTTTGAAAAGCTTTTATATTAATTCAAATCATGTTGTAAATTTACTCAACTTTCATAATAAATTTCATATTCTCAATTACAACTTGTGATCAAAAGAAAAAATAGCTGGGCAAATGAAGTTCTTGTCGGTCTTTGTTTGAAATATGACTTCGGTAGATCCTTAATAAGTATTCATTTATTTTACAGGCTACTCAAGTTGAAATCCAAGACAGATAATTTATGAAGGAATGGAAAGGTAAATTTACAAATAAGAAATAATAATGGGTTACTTAATCATTTCATATATATATATAATAGAGGATCAGATAGGGGAACGGTTTTTAATGCAAGACCTTATACAGCCTTACAGATGTTTGATTATGTTCAGCTAAGTCTAATCTAACAACCTCCAGAATTTGTTTTCGACTAGATGGGAACCTGCTCCAGTAGTAACACCTGTCAAGTTTTCTTGATTAAATTAGCTACAGTCTATAGGACATTTCAAAATATACTGAAAGAGTATTACATTATTTTACATTATTTGAATATTACATTATTTTACATTATTTTTTGCCAGTCTATTCCATTAGTCTGTAGTCTGATACTCAAGACTAGTAAAAGTTGATTCTGACTAGTGAATAATTCATAAAATATGTAAAGATATGAAAGTTCTTCCCTGCGACAATTAGCTGAAAAAGTTTTTGGCACAGACTGGTTTACAATTTAGTCCTTGTCTACAGTCTTTGAGATCCTATACTTTTCACAGGGGACATAACTCCATTACTACACTTCCTTGTACTTAAATGTTGATCCTAAAATCTGATTCTACAAAAGATAATAAGAGTCATGTTAAAGTGTGTTCCCTTATTTTATTTCACAGACAATGCATTTTTCGTAACTCAGTATTCATTCAAAAAGATTCACAAATTTAGGATCTGTTTGTTTTCGAAATACTTTAGGTTGAGTGAAACCCAAAAAAATGTGAATTGTTAAAAATAGAAGTTGTAAGTTCTGACAAAAAGTCAGATGTGCTTGACCAAGCATAGACCAGCTGATATTTGATACAGAGAACTGATAATTAATTAGGATGTTATCAATACTGTTTGTGTTCCATATTTCACCTGTTTCTGTCAAACCCCTGATGTGATATCTCTGATAAGTCTGATGTTAAGATAAGCTTTTGGACATCATAGGGATCAGTGTTAAAGGTCCACTTGATTACTTCAGTCAGAATTAATAAACTTACAAACTGTATTTTAAGTGTGTTGTGTAATGCAAAAAAGTATAAATAATTGGGTGTGTTGTAATAGCATTCCAATTAGCTGTTGGTATGTCATTTCTAAATATTCAACACTATCCCATGATCAGCCTCTTAGCTCTGTAGTTTAACAAATTAAACAAATTAAGGCACCAACTGCTGACTTCAAAAGAAACAGAAAATAATATAGGTCCTAGTTAATTAAGAATAAAAAAACGTAAATTTGAGGAGAGATTTGAGAAGAGATTATTAAGAAGTATAAAATGATACCACTCTGGTTTTGAGTTTTTCTTATCAGTTGTTTCCATTAGTTAGAGAAAATAGTTGATTAGGATATAACTCACACATATGTATTTACCATTAAACTGAGATATAGAAATAAATTATCTTTGTTTATCTGATTTTTCTACTAATGTAACTTTGATGGAGATTTCACACACTGTTTATTTTAGTCCTGTCATTAAATTCTTAGTTAATTTTCACTTCTCTCTCCCTTGGAGATTTTACCGATAAAACAAGATAAAAAAATGTACTCTTGCATATTTCTAATTGCATTAGTCTTATGTCATATGTTCACAGTCATGATAGTTACGTGATCTATCTTGAAAAAAAAAACGAACAAAGGGACATAACTCACTGACTTTTTCTAAGACAAAGAGCTGTTGTTAGTTTATCAGTTATTGACTTTACTTACCAATATTTTTTTTTTATAAAATAAGATTTAAGTTATCTATAATGTACTGAACAATAAGCAGAGGAATCCTTATTGATTTGTCTTATCAGGAGCTTGACTTATTGTCACAAAAACTTCAATTGTTGAAACATGCTGTTCGTGTGGTCAGTAAATCATTAACACACAAAGGACAAGACAGTATTATCTTATCTTATTGTGATTATTATCAATAAATGAGGAATATTCGTAATTTTTGTTTTTTTTTCAATAATTAGAGGGAATGTTAAAAGTAAGAATAATATTGTTATTCATAGCTTATAATAAATCAGACTCATGAACTCAGCTGGAATGCAACAATTCCATCAAGTAATGGTTTATACCTTGTCATTGCTTTTTCATTTTAAATTTTTTTCTCTTTTGTCGAATGACCAAACATTGTCTCTTTGAATATAAGGAACAGCCATGCTTAATTGTATTATTATCTTTGAACATTATTGAAGGATGATATTATCATATGGAAAAGGACGAAAATGGTATGGGTTTGTCTTCGTATTTGGTTAAATTTTATAGCTAACCACTAGTGCAGTCAGTTTTAAAGGATATAACACAAATCTGTCTTCAAAAGTAGCCCGAAATTGAAAAAAAAAGATGTGTCTTTATTGCGATGACAAAGTTTTAATTATTATAATTGTCTCCCCATTGGAAACCTCTATGCTTTGATAATTATTAAAATGTCGCTTTATCCCTTTGGGAAATCCAATCTTTATAATTTCCTTTCATTTTACCTTTGAACAAAAGAAATAATTACATCATTCAGTTAGATAATCTTAATTGGTCGCCTCAATTAATAGTCCTAATTACCTCAGGCTATTTTCGTTTATTATCGGGACAATAGAAGGATTACAAAGATTTTTAATTGTGAAATTTTCTGAGTTGGGGGTGATATGTTTACTGTAGTCAAACTAGGTAGAAGGTGTCATCCACATTAACAAAACATTTAATTTGCAAAATCTTGTGAAAAATTGACACTATGTGTTATGTAAGGTATTGATTTTATTTTAAAAAATCACGAATATTAAACATAATTGTAGTTATAAACCTAGGTAATGGCTGTAAGTACTTTATTTAGAAAACACGAATTATATGATTTGTAGTATATTTTATTCCAACCATTATATGGACAGCAAATTTTGCTGTTACTGTATTTAGTACCTTTTTATAGTATTTTTGTGTAATTTTTCAGGTTGTAGGGTGCCCGTCACTTTTTCCTATCATTTTTGTGACTTTCTTTCCTGTGACTTCTGTCTAAGATTTGAGGGGGTATAGAATTGATGTAAATAGGTATATTATATATATTCTTTGCCAATGAAGGTATTTTTAACAGGGATTTAACCACCTCATGATTTTAAATGATTTGATTGATTGTTGTTTAAAGTCCAACAAGTATTTTGTCCATAGTTGGCTGTATTGAAACTTGACCAGTACCAACTTTACAGGGTTTTAAACTTCAAAATAGCATGACTCTCTTCATTATGTATGGTGGTGTTAGATGGAATTATCTTTTGGTTTGGAAGAATTAGGCTACAAAGCATCAGTCTTCATGTCTTTAGTCTTTATTTTCTTGACACCTGAAAATCAGAAACTAATCTTCGCTGTAAAGTCTACAAGAACCATGATCTCTTCCACTGTCATAGTTATAAATCGTTGTTGAGGATCCCCTCAGTCAAATTGCTCATACACTCCAATTTAAATGCCCTAGCATTTTGCAGTGGTGAAAAATATGTTTCTGACTACCATCAGCAGTTTGACAATTTTGTAGGCAGTTTATGAATATGAAAACTTGAAACCCAGTCTCTCAAAGGTGTTAAAGGCTACAGAAAATTGTTTGATTGTATAGAATTTTAGAATTGTATTTGAGCAATTATTTGTTAGCAGTCAGAGTTCGAGTGATCATAATGAGCAATTTGAATTTGAGCTATCAGTTGTGAGTTATTTAGAGTTTGATAGATCAGAGATATTGTAAGGTACAACAGACACATTTAGAACTGGGCAGTTTGGTACCATTACATAATCCTTCAGTAAGCCATGCTTCTATGAAATGTCACTAAATGCATAATTAAATAGTAACTTCCATTTTCTGATTTCATGTTCAGTTTTATCTCATTCACTGTTTTTTAGCATGAAGGAATGTCTTTGGTTAGGTCAGTGCCATTACAATATTTTTATAATTAATTTTAACAAAAACTTAGATATGGGTAGGGTTTACACAGAGCTACTGTTTATAAGATATACATTGATAAGGTCAAGTCTTAACAGATAATTGTTTCAACATGGATTATAATTTTATTTCACATACATCACACACAACCCAGCTAATGAATGATTTGTCGAGATAATAATTGCCTAGATATTTTACACACTCAAAATTTGAAATTGCACAGCCCCAGAGCAGCCTAGCCATTGGACAGGGTGACTAACTAATTTAGATTTTATTTCCAATCAACTCTGCCTTTCTTTTGTTTGATGTGATGTGTATTAATTTGGGAGTAGCATTCAGAACAATTATTATAGACGTGGTATTATTGATTATTTCACAAATAATAATTTTGTCTTAGATGGCATTTTTTGCAAGTCGTCAGTATAATTAATGTGTTGCCGTGGATGGTGTTAATGAGATCTCTGTTTTCCCAAGCTTTGTCATCTTCATATTTCTACATGTTCATATGTGACGAAAAGATGACTTTCAAATCTTAGATTTAATCGTTTGAATTTCAAGTGACTTTTTCTGTGTAGCAACGCTAGAGAAGATTTTGTAAGGGGGATTAATTACTGATCAATCGGTGAGTACGAAAAAAAATAGGGAAAAAATGTAAATATAAAAACTCCTGCATGTTAATTTCAATTGGTCATATTATTTTTTACGGTAATCTGAAATAGTTTAATGACATTTACTTTTTGCACCAAAAAAAAATCGTTTTTGTTTAATTTTGGGCTTATTACCTTTCATCTTTTTTTTTCTTTGCAACATTTGAAATTGAATTTAAAATTTTATATGCATTTCAAAAATTGCAAGCAGGTCTAGATATGATTATCATCTTGATTTTGATGCAAATGAGGTAAATAATTTGACTTTTTATAAGTTATAGACTTACCCCATATTACCTGTAATATTATCCACCTTATCTGTCAGCGACGGTGCATGGCAATATCATACCTAGCGTTAGTGGCAGTGTAGGAAGCTTCCAATATAACAAAAAGTCCAGTTTCTCTGTAAGATTTATATATTCTTTAGCTGATAATGGTAGATTTTTGAGTCTTGTTAATGAAATTTAGAAAAAGTATGATGGCCTTTTGAAAGTATTCTAAAATTACAGAATTTCAACAACACAACCAACAAAAATTGTGTTTTTTATTTTTGAGATATTTAGACATGTCAGTAAGTTTTCATTTTTTATGAAAACAAAATCAAAGATTTAAAACTGGTATTTAGGTTATGAAGTTTATGGATATTTGCTATCCTGTGATGAAGTAATATGGGGTAAGGGGTGTTGGGCTGGTACTTATTGAAATCTTTTTAAACTCTTAGATAAGATCAAAGAGATAAGGAAATGCTAAAACCAGGAAGTAAATGTACTATAGATCTGTAATGGTTGTATTACGAATGCTAACAGTTATCATTTTGCCCTTGAAAGATGTAAATAAATATCAGGGAATCCTATTACAGCATGGAATGCCTCTATTGTTGTTCTTCATCTGGAAGACTGTTGAATTGAAGTAGCTCTTGTACTTCATAGACATGACAGCTAAAAAGAGAAATAATTTACATATGTAAATAAGATGATACGTTGAATACTGTCATTTTAAGTCAGGTAAGTTTTGACCAGACATACACAATTAAAATCATGAATTAAGCATGAAAAACCATGAAAATAAAGCAAAATCTCCAAACCACTTGAATAGTAATTAATTTAGTAATGTTACCTACAATGTACATATAATGTTTGATTTCAAAACATTACTGTGCCTCTTGTCCTGCAGAAAACTGTTTGATTATTACATATACGAATGTGTCAAATGTTCTTTTGGTTAAAAATTTATTTCATTCATTATACATGTATGACCTACATTTCATGCTTGAGTGATCTTGTTCAGAATTTTTTAAGTCTTTCTGCCATATAATGGTGTAACTATGAATACTGATAGTCTCCATTATCTGTCCAATACAATGGTTTTGGTCTGTAGGTGATTTTGTTACCTGTCCAATACAATGGTTTTGGTCTGGAGGTGATTTTGTTACCTGTCCAATACAATGGTTTTGGTCTGTAGGTGATTTTGTTACCTATCCACCCAAGTCTCCTAACTGGACAACAGTTCACAGTTGACAGTTGACTACACTCAATTTTATGTTTGTTGATGATCTTGCAAAATAAGACAAGGATGTGAAATTGTTTGACAATTAGAAATGAATTCCACCTAAACTGGTCACTAGGGACCATCTTAAACTGATGTGAGTATGAGTAAAACTCATTGTTGAAGGCCTCAAGGTGACTTCAAGATGAAGAACAACAATAAAAGTGTTGTTCCATTGCTGGGTTCTACCATTTATTTGCAGAGAATTAGTCTCATGTGCATTTACTTCATATCCTTTCAATGTTAATTTCAATCTGAAGTTTGTTTTTCTCTGGACTGAGGAGGCACAATTTATCTTAAGATTAACTTCAAATATCTGGAATTGCATTTTTTTTTTACTTTAAAGGGTGCAGGTTTAACAGAGTAAAAATAGTAAAGGAAACAGTGCTTTTATTGTTGTTACTCATCATGAAGTAACTACTAGAAGGAACATTGATGAGGATAAGAGGCTTTATTTGTCTTAACAATGGATCTGAGCTTATGAGAAAGACTAAGTGTTAAGAGTTACCCTTTTAGACCCTCCATTTTAGCCCCTGTTGTGTAGGAAATAATTAGTACAGCTGTACTGAGTGTAATTATCAGTTTCTCATCAGGATTATAATTGACTAATAGAAAATATACGTGGCAACTTTTGTTCTTAGCGCGTAATTTACTAAAACTTCTCTTTTGTAATTTGTTATTTCCTCGAACTTAATTTTTGTCGCCATTTTTTTATCGTGTTCTTTTATACTAAGCTGTAGCTAATGGCGGTAAAAATAATAGTGACGAGCCTAATGAATTAACTAAGGGAAAAGGGATTAGAATTGATTCAATAGAAATTTCATCACACGTTTAATTAATATGTCTGAAGGTGATCTCTTGACTACAAGCTTTTCAACTGTCACTGCCATTTTGAAAGTGTTGATTAAACATATTTCCCATCAGGCATGACTTTTCCTGGCCTTTTTACATTGCTAGGGTGACCAATTTATATGTAAATATGTATTTTTAGCATCTACTTCTTCCTAGATGACGAGTTGATGATAAATTAAATAGAATTTTCATTTCTTTTCTCAGACTAATTTTTCTTATTGAGTGAACAGATCAGTAAAGAAAAGTGTCACCTATATAAACCAATGATAGGTGTTGTCTACGGTTAGCACTGTCAATGTCTTTCCTCAAATCAGTATTAATTTTAACTGCATATCAAAGTCATACAGAACTAATGGGACGTAAATGTACTTTTATAAACTATTTTTGAAGAATTTTTTAATAGAAACAAAATAATAAGTTTTTTTGTACCTGCTCAATTATAATATGAGTTCATTAGGACTTTAGAATGCTCTTCTTTTCTGTGTCTTCAATGCAGAGTTCCCCAATTTGGGCCCTTGATTTTTTTTTCATCTCATTACCACTAAGAGATGTAAAATTATGGAAATTTCTTATTAATCTTTTTATATTGCAAAATTTAACTCTTCACTGGTCTTCTTATTTTATACAAAAAATAAATTAAGTGTGAACACATGTTATTGTGCAGTATTGAAAGGATTTTACTTCAACTGGTAGTTTTCTCAGGCAAAGGGAGGTAACTCTAGCTGTTAGCAATTTAGACTGAGATTTGAAAATGGTAAAAAAAAATCAATGTTGATTACATATCTGTGATGTTTATAATTGGATGGCCAAGCAGACAGTCAATTATATTATAACTTACATTTATTTGACATGTTATTTTTCAGTAACATGGCTTTTTTTTAATCAGTTTTAAAATTGTGGGAAGATATTTTTATCCAGTTTATATTATTAGAAGAAATAGTCAAAGATAAAGAATGAAGACAATTAATTGCAACTTCCTGCTGAGAGTAAAGAGGGTAGCTTTGAGTTTTTGTGAAGAATTTGTAAGTCACACCTCTCACAAGTAATGTTTCAGGAGTGAACCAAGCTTTATTTTAAGACCTGAGGGTGTAAACCATAGATTTTACTGTCACAGATTGAGTTTGTGGGGGATATGTCAGTGGATTCCCAACACAGACAAATTTGCAATACATGCAGTAAAATTTAAGATTAAACCTTGAAGATCATTAAATACTACATGGTTATCTCAATTTTTTGAAGAATAATTTGATGTTCAGTTTACTTGTGCACATAGATGTTGCTTGCTTCAGACTGTAAAACATAGACTTTACTCACTGAAAATTTCAGAGTCATCCAATCAAAATAAGCCTTACAAACTTGATATCATTAGAATTGTTATCTTGCAGTTTTCACTGATGAATAAAAATTGGAGAGTAGGATATTTTTGCATTACTTCTCTAATAAATGGAAAACTTTTACCACTCTGTGCTTATTCAAGTTCCACACGCATGTATCCAAACAAAACTCACCACTTTCAATGCAGAGATAAAGTTAACATTATCAAAAAAAAATATGTTTAAAGGTGAGGTTTTAGATGCATATATTAAGTGAACAAGAGGACGAACTGATCACTGGAACCAGTAGGAAATATACTGTGAACATGTTTCGTAAGAGAGTAGTGCTTCATTTTTAACTGTACACCTATTCAAATTTCTCTTCTTTCAAAAATGACATTGTTATGAATCTATTTAATTACATTCAACAGAAATTTGTATATAAAGTTATTATCTAAGATCAAACATTGTGAATAATTATAATTTAAAATTTTCCTTGACCTGCAGGGTAAATTTGTAATTACTATGTCTGTCTCTGTCGCCATTCTTTATAGTGAAAACAAAACACTAGATCAGTTATACCTCCAAATTTCTTTACATTTTCTCCGATGCATGATACATATTCATGTAATTACAATAAACCTGATTATATCATTTTCAATTAGTGACATTCAGACGAAGAAAATTGGATTCTCCGATCTAATCTAATTAAGAAACATTGATAATTTGGCTTTTTCTTGGGGAGAAGTACATAATTAAAGCACCAGCATTTACAAGGAATAATTTCCGTGGCCATTGTTTTCGTTAAAAAATCCATGAGATCAAATCGCCAATCTGAATACAGATGACAGTTGGCTTTGTTCCCCATACATCTAGAACTGGAGTAATATGTTTAAATGCAAGGCAGTAATCGTAATGAATTTCCTTTATTTTGTCGTCAAATATAATTTATTTTTTAGACATTAATCCAGTCGATCTCATTAAGATTTCTACAACTTAACTTAATCAAATCACTAACATTTTAAATGTGTGAACAAAAGATTTATTACGACAGGGACAAGCCACGATTGAATAATTTTAAACAAGTCTTGTTGTTTTCCATAAAAAATGTAAAATAACAACAAAACTGAAAGGAAAACAAATTAATGTTAATGGGTCTTTTTTAATCCCCAAACCTTGAATAATAAAGGGATCAACAGTTTTATTGGATGTGATTGGTCAACATTGATAATATCGGGGGGAAAAGTAACAAATTTAAGATAACAAAATAAAGACAATGCATTAATCAGAATTTTGAGGGATCTATATTGACATCAAATATATGCTGTTTCATTAGATAATTTATAACTGGTAATTGATTGATTGTGTTTGAACACCGCATCACATAACATTTTGACATATAATGTGTTCAAAGTGAAGTTTTTGTTTTGTCCCCCTCAATAATTCCAGGATCATGAGAGGTCTTGGTACATCCAGTTAACATGAAATATTTTCCCAGGTATAATTGTAACAGGATAACTGAGAAGAATGTGTTTCAAGTGGCATATTCTCTGTGATTTATAGTTGTAATTAATAAATCTAATCAATTTCTCCTCAACATATGTACCTTCTCATTAAACAGGCCAGCTTTTAATTAAGGTTAAAAGTAATTCACACTGGCGCTTGTTTACAAGTTTTAGTCAAACTTAATTAAAGTTGGATCCTGAAAGACTAGAAGAAATATACAATTAAGAGTTTGTGTTAATGTCTGGACAACTAGAGTGAAAGAGAGGTCAGGCAATGGTCTAACTGTAATCTATGTTAATTTCTCTAACATCCATTAATATAAACAGGAAATGACAGCCTCCAGCAGGCTAATTTTACTAATTTAATTAACTTAATTATGTCCAGACACAGGTGATGGATTTTCTCTCTGACAGGTGCCTGCTGTGAGACAGATAAATTTTCAGACATTAGTAGACACAATCCATAAGTCATATAGCACTCTGTACTGAGAATGTTACTGATTTCAGAGCTTTGAAGTTTGATTGACCTTGGTCACAGAAGGTCATCAGCGATAATCATAAATGACCAGTTAGCTTGGTCTTTCAAGGTCACCAGAGTATACAAATTTCTTCACAAAGGGCAGTAACTTGAGCACTCATGGTTTTGAATTGTAAAAAAGGGAGGTAACTCCTGAATTTAAACCAATATAAGATATCATTGATAAACATATGTAAGAAAAAGAATGCATTGCATAATATCATGAAAACTAAAAGGGGAGTGAGGTATGCATATATATATTTCAAAACTAAAATTTTTAGACGATATTTCTATCTATCTTTATTCTAAGTCCACACTTTTGTTTGATTTTTTTTTAAATAAATGAAATAAGAAACAGAATAGAATAGATATTTTTAATCCTTCATGGACCCTCTTATTATACCAATCAGTAGATTTGAAATCTTAAGGTAATTTATTTATAAAGTATTCTAGCAGAACTAATTATTGTTGAGATGTCAGAGTCAAGAAAAATATTATTATAGGATTCATAGAAAATGACATATTATCAGCATCGTAGTGGCTTGATTACCTCGACTAATGATTTTACCAGCTCTAGACTTGCTGGGATAGAAGCCATTCTAGTGATATAGTTTGATAACAGTTATCTAGGGTTATCATAAGTAACATTGTGAAAACAGTTTATACTTCTGTTGAGAAATTAAATTATGTTTTGGAAATTTTCTCAATCCCTTCATTTGCTTTTTTGGCTAACCAGGGAACTAAACAAATAGTGTTTTACAATCATTGCTTTCACCTTATGGCAAGCATCTGATGATATGTTGTACATAACATTATTTTTCTACAGTTACCTACATTGTGCTTCCTATCCAAGAGAAGCTTAATTTTGATTGGATGATCAGAATATGACACCCAATGAAATTTTTTGCTTCTTAACAAATAAATTTTCTAAAAAAAATAGCTGTCAGGGGACAATTTCTGTGTTTATAATTGTTTCTGGTTCATCTTTGGCCTATTGGTTGCATTACATATTTATAACTTCTGTTTTCTTTGTAGCAGTGTTCTGGTTGTTGCATATGAATCTCCATTTCATCCTGAATTCATGCTTGCTCTGAAAACATAGGTATTAATACTGTGTAATGTCTTAAGTTTTGGTAATGTTATTTCTATATAAATTAGAGATTCATATGTAAATTGTTTCTATGTAATAATATTAGTTCTGGTTTTGATGTTTCTTGTAAATTGTTTCTGTTTAATAACATTAGTTCTGGTTTTGATGTTTATTGTAAATTGTTTCTGTTTAATAACTTTAGTTCTGGAAGTGTTGTTTCTGTGTAATAACATTACTTCTGGAAGTGTTGTTTCTGTGTATTAACATTAGTTCTGGTTGTGTTGTTTCTGTGTAATAACATTAGTTCTGGTTGTGTTGTTTCTGTG
>MJUU01051566.1:176313-197543 GCA_002080025.1 Modiolus philippinarum | reverse complement strand
AATAACTTTAGTTCTGGTTGTGTTGTTTCTGTGTGATAACTTTAGTTCTGGTTGTGTTGTTTCTGTGTAAAAACATTAGTTTTGGTTGTGTTGTTTCTGTGTAAGAACTTTAGTTTTGGTTGTGTTGTTTCTGTGTAAGAACTTTAGTTCTGGTTGTGTTGTTTCTGTGTAATAACTTTAGTTCTGGTTGTGTTGTTTCTGTGTAAGAACTTTAGTTCTGGTTGTGTTGTTTCTGTGTAATAGCTAAAGTTCTGGCTGTGTTGTTTCTGTGTAATAACATTAGTTCTGACTGTGTTGTTTCTGTGTAACAACATTAGTTCTCGTGTTGTTTCTGTGAGGTAACTTTAGTTCTGGCTGTGTTGTTTCTGTTTAATAACATCTGTTTTGGTTTTGTTGTTTCTGTGTAATAACTTTAGTTCTGTTTGTGTTGTTTCTGTGTGATAACTTTAGTTCTGGTTGTGTTCTTTCTGTGTTATAACATTAGTCTTGGTTGTGTTGTTTCTGTGTAATAACTTTAGTTCTGGTTGTGTTGTTTCTGTGTAAGAACTTTAGTTCTGGTTGTGTTTTTTCTGTGTAATAACATTAGTTCAGGTTGTGTTGTTACTGTGTAATAACTTTAGTTCTGGTTGTGTTGTTTCTGTGTGAGAACTTTTCGTTCTTATTGTGTTGTTTCTGTGTGAGAACTTTAGTTCTGGTTGTGTTGTTTCTGTGTAATAACTTAAGTTCTGGTTGTGTTGTTTCTGTGTAATAACTGGTTGTGTTGTTTCTGTGTAATAATATTAGTTCTGGTTGTGTTGTTTCTGTGAGATAACTTAAGTTCTGGTTGTGTTGTTTCTGTGTAATAACTGGTTGTGTTGTTTCTGTGTAATAATATTAGTTCTGGTTGTGTTGTTTCTGTGTAATAACATTAGTTCTGGTTGTGTTTTTTCTGTGAGATAACTTTAGTTCTGGTTGTGTTGTTTCTGTGTAATAACATTTGTTTTGGTTTTGTTGTTTCTGTGTAATAACTTTAGTTCTGGTTGTGTTGTTTCTGTATGATAACTTTAGTTCTGGTTGTGTTGTTTCTGTGTAATAACATTAGTTTTGGTTGTGTTGTTTCTGTGTAATAACTTTAGTTCTGGTTGTGTTGTTTCTGTGTAATAACATTAGTTCTGGTTGTGTTGTTTCTGTGTAATAACTTAAGTTTTGGCTATTTTGTTTCTGCTTGTTATTCTTATGTGTAAAGAATTTAGTTCTTGTTATTTTGTTTCTGTTCTAAAAACATAAGCCTTGGTAGCATTATTCAAGGTTAATTACTTAAGTTCTGGTTGTTTTGTTCCTGGTATGGAAACATAAAATTTGGTTATGTTGTTCCAGCATAAATATGTATAGTTTTAGTTCTTGGTGTCATGTTTCTATTTAATAACATTAAATCTGGTTGTGTCGGTATATAAATTAGCCTTGCTTGTGCTGTTCCTGTTTAATACTCCAGTTCTTGTTGTGTTGTTTCTATGTCACTACTTTAGTTCTGGTTTTGTTGTATCGTAATGGAATAACTTTAGTTCTAGTTTTCATGTTTCTGTTTAATAACAGTGGTTTTGTTTCTGTTGTCTTTATGTAGTTTGTTGTTTCTGTGTAAAATCTTCGGTTCCTGTCGGGTTGATTCTGTCTGATAACTTCAGGTCTGATTCTAATGTTTGTTGCTCTGGTTTTGATATTTTCATAGTAACATTAGTTTTGGTATGTTGTTACTTTGTAACTTAGCATTACTTCTGGTTGTGGTTTTAGTTCTGGATGTATTGCTTCTTTTTTGAAATGTTAATAGTTTTAATGTCTTAATGCCTTTTCTGTCTTGTTTCTACATAATTACATTAGTTCAGGCTATCTCACTTCTGTACAGAAAATCAGAACTGAACATAAAACACCAAAAACATCAAGCACTAGTGGTGTTGTCACAAATAAAGAAAGGCTAAGAGATTGCCAAAATGGAAGGAAATTGTATAGCATATAGTGAAGGATCTCCATTTGTTTCTTAAAGAAATGTCTGTTTGCCCTTTGGACTTTTTAAGACCTTCTCATTTAAAAAAAGGGGGATTTCTGTGAAAAGGTCCATGGAATGCTACCTGTTAGGTAATTTGTACATCTCTTAATTAGGGCCCCGCCACTATGTGGCGGACGCCCTATAGTAATCACTCTGTCTGTCCGTCCGTCCGTCCGTCCGTCCGGCCGTCCGTGCGTCGTTCGTCCGTCCGTAACAAAGTCGTGTCCGGGCTATAACTTTTTTGTCTTTTGAGATAGGCTTTTGATATTTTGCATGTAGATAGATCACTTCAAGACGATGTGTCATGAACAATGATTGGTGACCTTTGACCTTGAACTTTGTCGTCAAGGTCAGATTTTGTCTTTTATAATGACAAGTGGTGTCCGGGCTATAACTTTTTTGTCTTTTGAGATAGGCTTTTGATATTTTGCATGTAGATAGAACACTTCAAGACGATGTGCCATGAGCAATGACTGGCAACCTTTGACCTTGACCTTTGTCGTCAAGGTCAGATTTTGCTTTTCCGTAACAAAGTCGTGTCCGGGCTATAACTTTTTTGTCTTTTGAGATAGGCTTTTGATATTTTGCATGTAGATAGATCACTTCAAGATGATGTGTCATGAACAATGATTGGTGACCTTTGACCTTGAACTTTGTCGTCAAGGTCAGATTTTGTCTTTTATAATGACAAGTGGTGTCCGGGCTATAACTTTTTTGTCTTTTGAGGTAGGCTTTTGATATTTTGCATGTAGATAGACCACTTCAAGACGATGTGTCATGAGCAATGACTGGCAACCTTTGACCTTGACCTTTGTCGTCAAGGTCAGATTTTTGCTTTTATGATGACAAGTTGTGTCTGGGGTATAACTTTTTTGTCTTTTGAGATAGGCTTTTGATATTTTGCATGTAGATAGATCACTTCAAGATGATGTGTCAAGAACCATGATTGGTGACCTTTGACCTTGACCTTTATCTTCAAGGTCAGATTATTGCTTACATTCTGTTGATATCTTGATAATATGATGGTGTCCATACTTGTGAAGTGTCCACACTTGTATTGTGTCCACACCTGTATTGTGTCCACACACACTTAAATTTGCACATATTATACAGCGGGGCCCACAGAGATGGCTGCCATCTCTCCGATGTCTAGTTCATTGTCTGATCAAAAGGGATAATTAAGCAGATGGTTGGAGGTATCTTTTACATTGGTGGATCCAGAGCACGTTCCCGGGTTGGATCCCCTCCTTTTCTGCAGAAATTTTTTAATTTCCTGCAGAATTCAGACAAAAATCAATTGAAACTGGCAAAAAATTGCTTGGAACCCTCTATTTTCAGGAACCACGTTGACCTCCTCCCCCTTTTTCAAATAGTGGATCTTCCAGTGTTTTATGAGATAACATTCATGTATCCCCTTGTGTCAGTTAAGGACAGTGAAGCAACAATATATCCTTCAGTGTAACTTAAGGGACAAAATCAAATTTATGTAAATTGGTAAATAATAGGTTGTTTTTTCTCACTTATACATGTGTGAAAACAAAGGTGTGTTAAACTCCAATCTAACAAGTAGTTGTTAATTAGTCTGTACTTTGTGGACAGAATTGATTATAAATATATTATATTGATAAATGAAACAAGAACTGAAAAAAAATAATTATCACTTTTAGGATGTTACATTTATACATAATATCAGTATTACAGACAATAAAATCAAAATTTTTCATTTTGTATGCAAAATTTTTTTATTTTTTTGTTGATGCATAATTTATATCTGTCCACGAAATAAAAAATATGAAATTCTTAGAATAAGCTGAGAAACAGAAATATTCAACTTTTTAGTCTGATCCAGATATTATATTCTAGTCACTAAGGTCGGAGAGCATCTCTTACATTCTGTCCAGTTTGGACTGTAATGTAAATATCCAAATAAAATTAAAAACAAAAACAAATAGGAGATTGCATGTCCCGGAGAGCGGGGCTCATGTTTTTATGATAATGATGCACAACAAACATTTACATGCATGGTCAGGGTACAGCAAAATATTGTGTCTCATCATGGGAAAACAATATATTTCCACATTGGTATCTTGTGATTGGGAATAACTTTTTTAGGGGTACATCAGTTTTAATGGGTTAATGTTTGGGTGGATCACAGTTTTAATGGGTATGTGAGACTGGGCTTAGGCCTATGTATAAACAGAGACATATAATTAAAGAGATTGGCAACTCTACTATCACCCCATATAAATCACAACAAACATGATACAGCCAAACCAGAGCTGCCCCTGCGAAATGTGGCCATGGTTGACCATTGTTTTAACAATTTTGTTAAATGGGACACCATGGTTGACCATGGTTGTTATCAAACCATGGTTAACCATGGTCAACCATGGTCATGACCATGGTTAACCATAGTCAGTGGCAGTATTATATGAGGTATATTTTGTTAATGTTATTATGTCTATTTATCTTGGCTCTGTTCACCTTCCGTAGCCTTACAATGCCTCTTCACATTTGGCACATCTACCTTGATTTTACAAGTTATTAACACATTTTAAATATATAGTGTAACAGTAAAAACTTTTGATAAGGTGCACCTTGATTTTTAAATTTTGCAAAATTCTCACAATTTGTATTTTTTCTTTACTCTCAATGATTGCTTTCACTTCAGTTACTAAATTATTTTGAATTATCATTAATAGGATTTCATAAATGATCTTATTTTTTTTCAATAAATTACACTGAAACTCTTAAAACAAAGGGAGATAATTTAAAACTTGTTGTTTCCAAATATGTGGCTAGATCTGCCAAGGTTGCTTTTTGGAATGTCCAAAAATTTGATGGGAGTGAAAACATTATTTAAAAAAACTGCGGAATTATTTGAATAAAATTAAAATTGAAATATAACAATCATAAGACATGAAATGACATAGATTATAATGAGCCTTTAGCAGAATTCGAAAGGGCTATAAACTTGAAAGATTGAATATGGATAAACAAAGTGAAAGTACAGAGCATTGTGAAAAGTCATAAATAAAATAATGAAAAGCAATTTATTTGATTGATAGTTATGTTAATCTTTTATGCCTGTGTAATTGTGAATGTAAGCATGGTCAATGATATTATGCAGGCTTGCAGGTGCATAAATCACCTAAGGTCAAACCATGGTTAACCATGGTCATTGCAGACTTGACCATGGATAAGTCAGATTCAACCATGGTCATTGTTTTGGAAACCATGGTTGTTGATGGTGTGACCATGGTCAATATTATAAGCATGGTTAACCATGGTATACCATGGTCAGAAGCATGCTTTAACCATGGTCAACCATGGTTGTTCCTGCTTTATCCATGGTTGTTCATGGTCAACCATGGTCAACCATGGTCACATTTCACAGGGGTTCTTAAACTACTTTTAATTTAGTCGACATATTTCGAAACCGAAAAGTGAACTGTTTTCCTTAATAATTTTATAGTATAGTTTAGAAAATTTGAATGAAGAATATTGATTAACAACAAAGTTATTGGCAAAGAAAGTGGAGACTTCGTGTGGAAGTCTATCGATGATGATCGTTGTGTCCCATGTTGACTTTTGAAACTCCTCTTTTATTTTCGTGATTAAAACATCCTAGTTATGAAAACTGGAAAGTATTTTACCTTGTTGGTAGAGTTTAGATACTTTTATTAAGATATTTCCATGTTTTATCCAGATATTAGTGATTTATTGTTGTGAAGTGGAAGTTTTATCGAAGTCTCGATGGCGGCGAGATTTCCCGAGAATTGGTAATGTTGCCAATCTCTTTAATTATATGTCTCTGGTATAAACTACAATTTTTGGAATACATTCGATTCCTTATAAAATTAATTTTGTATTAAATTTTTGTCCATGTCCAGTTTTTAAATAGGTCAAGTTGGCCATGATTATCTGTTTTATGGATCTTTAAAATTAAGACTTGCTTGCAGCGACATTAGTGTCACAATAAAATAATCTTTTACCTGGTAAATAGACAATACACTTGTGTTAATATCTTAACTAAAATTATCTCTAAATTAGACCTGCCCCACCTGGGGGTCCTCACACAAATATTCAAATAACCACTAGGTATTATCTCCTGTTTAATTGTGACCTTTCAGATGTCCAAATTAATTGATTAGGACTGTGGGAAAATGGACATTTTCTACCTGTTGATTTCCATCACAAAATTTCAAGGTATTTTATTATTGATTATTTTTGAAAGAAGATTTTAATGTAGATATTTTTTCTGCTAATATTTTTTGTTAGACTTGTGTTAGGCAACATAAAACATGTTAGTTTAAAATGCCCACAATTATTACAATATAAAATGGTTACTTACATTAATATATCTTTATTATGCAAATTACACCCATAAAGGGTCAAGCATTGAAAAACAAGTACATACATAAAAGTTCATGAAGTTAATTGTTATGATTACGTGAACAGTAAAAAATGTCTTAATTCATAGTTTTCACAAATTCATTATTTTGCAATTGTTGTAAAATCAAAAACACATGAATACATAATAATTGATATAACTTGTTGAATTCTCACTGTTGTTTTCCCTTATGACTTCTTGATTTTATACCCCCACTCTATAGAGAGGGGGGTATACTGCATTCACCTTGTCCGTCCGTTCTTATACCCCCACTCTGTAGAGAGGGGGGTATACTGCATTCACCTTGTCCGACCATTTGTCCGTGCGTCCAAAAAAAATTTTCGGCGCATTTTTCTCAGCTTCTACAAGAGGGATTGATTTCAAAATTGGTATGCAGCCTCTATATGGTTAGTTGTAAGGAACGTCCTATTTTAAGTCCCGTCAGATGTGTACTTCCTGTTTGGCAAAATGTGGACTTTGTCACAAAATGTAGTGAAAACATGAATTTTTCGTCGCATTTTTCTCAGCTTCTACAGGAGGGATTGATTTCAAAATTGGTATTCAGCCTGTATCATATGGTTAGTTGTAAGGAACATCCTTTTTTTTTAGTTCTGTCAGATGTGTACTTCCTGTTTGGCAAAATGAGGACTTTGTCACAAAATGTAGTAAAAACATGAATTTTTCATCGCATTTTTCTCAGCTTCTACCAGAGGGTTTGATTTCAAAATTGGTATGCAGCCTCTATATGGTTAGTTGAAAGGAATGTCTTATTTTGAGTCCTGTCAGATGTGTACTTCCTGTTTGACGAAATGTGACTGTTACAAAATGTTGTGAAAACATGAATTTTTCGTCACATTTTTCTCAGCTTCTACAAGAGGGATTGATTTCAAAATTGGTATGCAGCCTCTATATGGTTAGTTGTAAGAAACGTCCTATTTTGAGTCCTGTCGGATGTGTACTTCCTGTTTGACAAAATGAGGACTTTGTCACAAAATGTAGTGAAAACATTAATTTTTCGTCGCATTTTTCTCAGCTTCTACAAGAGGGATCGATTTCAAATCTCGTATGCAGCCTCTATATGGCTAGTTGTAAGGAACGTTTTATTTTCAGTCATGTCAGATGCATGCTTCCTGTTTGACAAAATTGGACTTAATTATGAAATTTCTTGTAGTTTTGTATGACCAATCAAATTGCCTGTTTCATAAATGTTGCATTAAAATCAAGCAATAAAACTACATTATTTGAGTCTGGGGCATCAACACAGTGGGCGTCAATCGTTGATTTCTTGGTCAGAAATGCAGTTTAAAGGTAACTTGTAGCTGAGCCTGTATACAGGTATTTTTGACAGTCAAATTAAGATTGACGTCCTCGGACACTGTTATTATGATTCAAACAATTTCGTGGCTTATTTATATTTAAAGAAGTTGTCTGTGGACAATTAAGGAACCAGACTTAAGACAGGGAACTTACATTGTCCAAGGCATGTATAAAGTGCAATTGAGGGTCAGTTTGACCAATCAAATGAACTGTTACATAAATGTGTTACATTAGAATTCCTATGAATCCCCTTGATGAGGACTCTGGTTTGCTGACAATCTACATTTTAGATTTTTAAAAAAAAATTCACGAAATCTTGTCAGTTGGTTAAAACCAACAGTTGATAAGTCAGTACAACAGTTGCCCTATTTAGAACATTTTGTATGACCTAATTCTGACCTTTAATTTACACTTCAATCCCTGTTTTCAAGTTTTGTAAAATTGTTGCTGAAGTTGTAATCAACTACAATCAATCAATCAGTTTGGTCATGAATTCTGTCTGAGCATTTTGTGGATTATGTCAAAGCATTACTGACATTGATTTTGTGTGAACTTTTTAGAAGAGTTTGCTGTTTCTAGTTATGCCCCCATGATGACAAGTCGGGGGGCATATTGTTTTACCCCTGTCCGTCCGTCCGTAATTCCGTCTGTCCGTCCGTCCCATCTCTGATAAGCTGTTATTCTTGATAATTCCTCCCACAATATTAATACTACATTTATTTTACTTTTCACAGTGATTAGGCATGGACTGAAGATGGTTTAGATTTTGTCCAAAATTTGTGATTTTGAGGGTTAGTTTGAACTTGACCATTTTATCGAAATTTGTGATCTGGACCTGTTATTCCGGATAACTCCTCCCACCAATATCAAAGCTACATTTATTTTACATTGCACCATGATTAGGTATGGATTGAAGATGTGCATATTGTCATGATTTAGATTTCGGCTAAAAATTGTGATTTTGAGGGGTAGTTGAACTTGGTCATTTTATCGAAATGTGTGTTATGGAACTGTTATTCCGGACAACTCCTCCCATAATATTAATGCTACATTTACTTTACTTTGCACAGTGATTAGGCATGGATAGAAGATGTGCATATTTTCATGTTAAAGATTTTGGCCAAAATTTGTGATTTTGAGGGGTATTTGAACTTTGCCATTTTATCAAAATGTGTGTTCTGGAACTGCTGTTCCGGACAACATGTCCCATAGTATTAAAGTCACAGTTATATCAAGTGCTTAGAAATTGCATGTCCATGTAAATTCAACTGCGGGAGCATCATATGTCTTATACAGACACAAACAGAGTAGCTAAATTTTATCCAAAACTGGAATGTAAACACATGGGGAAAAACTTGGATGATGGCAGCAGGGGCATTTAGTCTCTCTAGTTATTATTTGATCTTTGTCAAATAAAATATACCTAGTATACTATAAGTCTTAAAACTTGTGTTTGATGTTTAAATATATAAGGTCTTGTCAAATTGATAGAATATTTGTTATGTACTAATAAATTAAGCAATATCTTGATAATTAAGTTTTATAGTTGATCAAC
The DNA here is from genome assembly GCA_002080025.1 of Modiolus philippinarum. Taxonomy (NCBI): domain Eukaryota; kingdom Metazoa; phylum Mollusca; class Bivalvia; order Mytilida; family Modiolidae; genus Modiolus; species Modiolus philippinarum. Next base: position 188,258 of record MJUU01051566.1, on the reverse strand, counting down.
TCATATACATGGTTTTATGACAAGTACTTGTGTAAATATAGTTTTAGTTAGCTTTAAGTAGCTGTAAATAGGTTATAATCATCCCATAAAATCTATCATATAATTAACTGAATTTTCTAATTTTCCCACAGTTTACAGCTGTCTATTTCCTCTGTAATTAAGTGATGATATTTTTCATCAAGTATATACACTCTTTCCATCAATCAAAGTTCAAAGTTTGGTTTCATATATTCTTCCTCATGTCACGGTCAGCCAGTGGCCCTTCAGTGAACCTCTGATCAGATGTTCTGACATTAATTAATTTATTACCAGAGGTTACTAATTAAGGACCCGTTTGGGCCCCAGAGCAGACAATAAGAAGGACAGGATATGATAGAGGTCAGGTGTTATATTGCCCCCAGGTGGTACAGGTAAACCATGGCCATCCACGGCAAAAGGTGACAAACTTCTATAACGTCCAACGGACATGTGAAAATATCAGCTTGTTCAAAAATTTAACTATAAAAGGATTTTTAATAATTTTTATGTGTTTCTAAGGTAAATCTTTTAATATGTATGTAAAAAGTTGCTTTTTGACGGTAGTTAGAATTAATGTACTTTTACATATATGTTATTTATAGTTTCTAAATTCCTAAATGTATCCAATAGTTCTAATAATAAAAATGATTCAGATTTATACATTTTGACAATCCTATCTGAATTTTTATTGATATCAATTTTACAGTAATAAATAGGAAAAATGAAAGGATATGGAGTGAATGTACATGTGACAAAAACACACACGATACATAGAAAACTCCAGTATATCAAGGACAGGGCTTTTATTCATACAAACTAATATATTATTACAAATAAGGATAAAACTGATTCTACTTATAATGGTCAGTATCTCAAAACAATTAATACATGATCACTATGATGGTAACAAAATTTTTGTAAGTGTTGTCCTGAAATTATTTTATCCATATAAATAAGAGTGACTTTTCTAATTGAAGATTTGTATTATCTTGAAGCTGTGATGTATAGAGGGCATACACAGTTGAAGCTTATTATATGTGTTCACATGACAACTATATGAACGATTTGACTTTGGTCTAAGACAACATGGTGACTTTAAGATAAAGAACAACAACAAAATAATTGATCCATTACCATATAACCCTATAATCCTATATGCAGGGATATTTGTCTCATGTATATATACTCCATATACAATTTCTATGCAAGATTGTCATGTTTTTTGTTCTAATTTTCTAAAATAGTAGTGATAATTACAGTTAGATTTCAGTGTCCAATAATACCAGGAAATTATAAGGGTGCTTAAATGACAGCGAGAGAACTTATTTACCTGGACCAATGAGTTACTCAGAGTTCCAAGTTTGTGCTTTTGTGTTTATACCTTGCAGCCTTACATACTGATGTTAGATTATTACAGATGATTTTAATACAAGCTTCCTTTGAGATACTAACACAATGTTCTTTCTCATTTCAGGTATAAACCATGAAGTAGTGGAGAGAAAGAGATGAGGAAGGCCACATTAGAATGGACTTTGAACCCCTAACACCCCCAGGAACCCACCGTGGATCCGATATGGCCTTAGTTCTCTCCTCTACCCCTAACTCATTTGTGGGTATAAAGACATCACCACAGAAATTTGGTTTAGACCAGGAATCTGAGTCTGTAAGACTCTTTAATATCAACAGCCACAATGACATTGATAAATCAAGATCAAATACAAGCTTTAGTAGCTTGCCATCTCCGTTACCTGTAAACGCAAAGTCTCAGAATCCTGACAGTTTGAAAAATGACAGTAAAATGGAGAATTTTGATGGTGAAATGTCTGATCCAGAAGATGATGAGCCGATTGAATGTGCTGAATGTAACACTGACTTTCCATCACTACAAAATTTTCTGGATCACAAATGTGCAAAACTAGAAGGTTCAAGCAAAGTGAACACTATACGTGACAATTGTCGAACACCTAGTAATGCAAGTGAACTAAGTGAAGGGGAGAGTTTTGATGGCAGAATTGTATACAACCCTGACGGTTCAGCATACATATTGGAGGACGGTGATTCTAGTCTTAGTGACTTAGACTCTTTAATCGGTGTCTCAGATCAGTGCGATCTTATTGTTGATAAAAAAGGAAGTGACACTGTCTCACAAGTCCCAGCTTTGCCACATATTGCTAATGCTATTTTTGTCCCTAGAAATCCAGGTTTAGATATTTCTCGTGATTACTTGCCACAAGCTCCTATTATGTTTAGTTACAAAGTATATGATATGCGTACTGGGAAAGACAATGAGAAATCAAGCAAAAATGATGGTGAAAGTTTATCTACCTCGGATGAAAATCAAGACTTTACGAAAGTTCCAACTAAGCCAATCCTTATGTGTTTTATATGTAAACTATCTTTTGGATATAGCAAGTCTTTCATTGCTCATGCCGTATCTGAACATTCTATGGTACTTAATGAGGATGAGAAGAGAATTATGTTGAGGAAAAATTCCTCTGCAATTATACAATGTGTTGGCACAAAAAAGGAGCCACTGATGTCATTTTTAGAGCCAAAAGCACTTAAAACTCCACCTGCCAACAAAAGCATACCAAATAAGCTCTTAACAGATGATTTAACCTTGCCGAACTCTTACAAATCATCTCTCACAGAAAATACCAAAGTCAGTTTTGTACATTCCAAACCAAAGTTATCTGATGCTCTAATCCAGAGTTCTATTAAGTCAGAAAAGTCAGACATGTCTCAGGGCAGTTCTACGCCATATCCATATGGTGCTACAAGTACTTGTGTTCATTCATCAATGTCTACCATTTCATCATCTATTTCAACGTCTGCAATGGAAAGTCTTGCAAGTAATCTACGCTCAAAGCTTAGTCGACAAATGGATTCTTCCAGTGCTTCCTCTTCTCCCGTGCCATCCATTTCACCAGTCATTTCCGTTTCAAATTCAACACTTTTTCTTGGTGTCTGTGATGAACATCCTCAAGGTCGTGTTCAGGGCGTTGAATGTCCAAAATGTGATATGATTTTAGGATCGTCTCAGTCCTTAGGTGGTCACATGACCATGATGCATTCTCGTAATTCCTGTAAGACTTTGAAATGTCCAAAATGTAATTGGCATTATAAATATCAGGAAACATTAGAAATTCATATGAAGGAAAAACATCCAGAAGGGGACCAACAATGTATGTACTGCCTGTCAAACCAGGCACATCCACGTCTGGCGAGGGGTGAAAGTTACTCGTGTGGCTATAAACCATATCGCTGTGAGGTGTGTAATTACTCCACTACAACGAAAGGAAATCTCAGTATTCATATGCAGTCTGACAAGCATTTAAACAACGTTCAGGATTTGGCTAATGGAGCTGGTGATATGAAGATGCAAACTCAGCCACAACAACAACAACAGCAACAACAGCCACAAACACCACAGCCGATCCAAGAACAGCAACAACAATCATTACCATCTCTTAATGATTCTCAACTTAAGAAAAGCAACAAGCCAAAACCTACATGGCGATGTGATGTTTGTAACTATGAAACAAATGTTGCACGAAATCTACGCATTCACATGACAAGTGAGAAACATACGCACAACATGATGGTGCTTCAGCAAAACATGAAGCACATGCAACGCGACATGCACATCCAGCAAATGAATCAATTGATGTTATTACAAAATGATCCAGCATTTATAACAGGCTATCCCAGTGCTATGCCTACTTCACCATTTAATTTAGAACAGTCCATTTATGGCAATACCGTTCCAAATTCCTATGGAGAAATCCCAATCGATCTCAGAAAAGAAAATGGCGGAATGGGAGTTTCATTTGATCCACAAACTCCAGATAGTTCTAGACTTTATAATTGTTGTGTATGTAATACCTTTGTCACAGATTCCCTTGAATCTCTTCATCAGCATTTACAAGTAGATCGTACAAAACAACGTGAGGCAGAGACAATATCTGTCTCACAAGGCACTTATATGTGTAATCTGTGTTCGTATAAAACTAACTTGAAAGCAAACTTTCAGCTTCATTGTAAAACTGATAAACATTTGCAAAGATTACAGCTAGTGAATCACATTAAAGAAGGAGGGGTGAATAATGAATGGAGGCTGAAGTACCTGAACGTGAGTAACCCCGTACAGGTTCGTTGTAATTCCTGTGACTATTACACAAACAGTATCCATAAAATACATTCTGGAAATCCAAGACATGAGAAAAATGCACAGTTGTTTCATTTTCTACAATTAGGTGAGAGCAAGATAAAAGCAAAGTCTAAATATTACCACTGTACACTTTGCAGTTTCTCCACTAGGGCCAAACTTAACATGATACAGCATGTACGTGCCATGAAACATCTACACAACGAGCAACTAAAGCAGTTACAGATGAAAGAACAAGGTGTCACAGATATTGACCCCGGAGAGATTTTCCAGGTCAAAGAATATAATGATACTGATGAAGACCATATTAAGTTTGATGATGAAGGTGAGTCTCATACATGTTCAAGGGACATAAAATTAACATGTTCAAGGGCCATAACTTTCTGTATTGTAGTTTCTTTTGGTATAGTTTTCTTCCTAATTTGTATTTAATACAAAATTGATGACCCTTGTTTAATCACTACACTTATTTATACAAGTTTGAGAGCATTTGTTTAATCAAGCCTTATCTCTATTCACCAAAGCCCAAATTATTCAATTCTTAGACCCTTATTTATAAAAGAACAATGTGTACAACATTTTAGTGTCTTTATTTATTCAGCTAAAACAATTAGTTCCTAAAAATTTCAGTTTATCCACCTATGCTTCATACCCTCAGTTTACCCAAGTTTGGATCATTCAATCCCAGTTTATCCAAGTTTGGATCATTCAATCCCAGTTTATCCAAGTTTGGATCATTCAATCCCAGTTTATCTATGTTTGGTTAATTAATTTCCAGTTTATCCAAGTTTGGTTCGTTCACTTCCAGTATATTCAAATTCAAATTAAATCCAAGTTTATCCAAGTTTGGATCATTCAATACGAGTTTATCCAAGTTTGGTTAATTAATTCCCAGTTTATCCATGTTTTGATCATTCAATCCCAGTTTATCCGTATTTTGTTAATTAATTCCTAGTTTATCTAAATTTGGTTCATTCAATCCCAGTATATTCAAATTCAAGTTTCGTTAATTAAATCCCAGTTTATCCAAGTTTGGATCATTTAATACCAGTTTATCCAAGTTTTCATTCAATACCAGTTTATCCATGTTTGGTTTATTTATTTCCAGTTTATCCAAGTTTGGATCATTCAATCCCAGCCAGTTTATCCAAGTTTGGTAAACTAAATCCTAGTTTATACTAGTTGAAAGCACTTGAACAAGAACCATATCAAGTTACATTGACATCTTTCATAAGACCCAAAAATTGTGTGTTAGTGAGTGACCGACTGACCCTTATTTTTCCTTCTGAAAAAATTAAATCTCTCAGAAGCTGTAAGTTCCATCACAATGCATTTTGGTTGGAAGTAGGACACTAGATAGATTTTTGATATTAGGAAGTCACTATAGGTACTTGTAATTTTCCATATTGACAAATCATTTAGTGTATGTTGTATTCTCCAAATGTAAAAAACATAGGATGCAGAAATAAATTTGGTTTATAGGCAGATCTTGGATAGTTTGTCACTTTGACCTACATTTAATGCTTGATTGACTCCAGTTAAATTCTGCTTTAAGGTCATTTCTCAGAAATTTTTAGTGATACAGCAATTCTTCAGGGCAATGCATTTATGTCTTACGACATGTTAGTTTGAAAGGGATTCTAGTTAATGACAAAAAATAAATAAATGCAATTTCTACATAAGCAAGGGCTTTGTGGTTGAGGTGTAACACAGTACATTTATATAGTAATTACATACATTTCAGTGCATTTTTAATTCATACTTAGTTACTTGGTTCTATCTTTGAAAAAAGACATTGATATATTTTAACTGTTGATTGTGGATTTAGTTTCATTCAAATTGATAAAAAGTTTACCAAAAAAAAAAAAAAAAAGAAGAAAAAAATCAATGTGCCTGTCTTCAAAAGTAATACTGCGTGGACTATTTTTCCTCAAACGGTATACACATAATTTATTGTAATTGAAAGGTTAATTTGAAATAGCTTTGTTTGTTTTGTTTTATTCTTGTTTTTACAATAATTACTTTTATGTAATTGTTAATTCTCTAGTCCTACTAGAGAGTAAAAACAAATATAACTTGAAGTTTCACCTAAGACAAAAGTCATTATGAATTTCACTTTGAAGAAACAAAGCAGTTAAAGGTAGACCATAGAATAGTGAAATTTCCAATCAAATACGGGAACAATACAGCGATGTTTTGAGGAACAAAAGTCAGCTGATTGGAAAACTTTGTGTCAACATGGGAATATAAATTTGTATTGAAATACTCCTTAAATGAATGCATACATTTTGTTTACAGGAGGGCTCAATTCTATTGTTTGGTAGAGCTAACAAATTTCTTAAATCAATTTGTAATCTCAAAAGTTCTCATTATATGAAAAGACATTTTATTCGTCTAGGAGTCAAATAGGATATCCTCTTCTATTAATACCAGGTACGTTTGTTGCCGAGGGATACCTATGATCGCCTTTGTTTAAATTTTATAATGCATTGATAGGACAGCAATGAATTTTCATTTCTCTATCATTTTTTAATCTATTCATCTCAGGTAAAAGTTAAGAATATTGATAGTGAGTTTATGAGCGTTGATTTTAATGAATTGGGCCAGCAAACAAAATTTTATGACTCAGTGCAACCATTTTATACAGTAGATGTTTTATCATTTAAATATAGACAATACATAAATGTATAGAAATTAAAGAAATCAAACTTTTACCTACGGTAACGAGATCATCTTATGTTTCTTATAATTGACTTAATGTGATATATAAAGTGTAGTTTACCTGTGTGGATTAGAACAAGACAAACTTATTAAGAATTTAGAAATTGAACGTATAGAAACGTGTTTATTACCCCATCAAGTCTACGACAAAAGACTTATTTGGAAATGAATAGTTATATTCAATTGGTCTGTGAGGTGTGTCTGATTGTTAACGTGTCACTGTTTACGGAGAAATTAAATTAAGAATTTGGAATGATAGTGATTACTGCGTCAATGACGGGACATCTGATGAAGAAGGGGATGTTTGGTAAGACCTTTTGTTTTAGTAGGACAACCAATTGTCAGGTGATACACAGGTAGAAAAAATTCATGTTTAACCTATGTCGAACGTTAATTTCTGGTTTTTAATATCTGTCTGATCAGCCTGTTGATTTGTGATACTTGTTAATTTGTTGGTTTACCTGGATTTTGTGGAAGGTAGATACAGGTAACACATGTCATGTGGTACAAAATAAAAAATAACGCCGATCATGTTTCCAGTAACTTTAATATATGTCATCGATGAATCGAACTGCTGATGCTGGAATTTCTGGATCTTATGTGCTATTTGTAGCTGGTTTATTTTTAGATTAACTATATTTAGATACACTACCATGTTGCAAGGCTAGAGTTCAAAATTGATTCTTGAGTTTTGAAATGTATACGGATATTGAAAAATGAAAAAAAAAATGTTTCAGTTGAAATTGTCACAAGTTTTTTTTTCAATTGACATCTAACCTTAGTTAACTTTACATGAAATGTTACAATGGGAAATGATATTTACAAAATATTCTAGTGGTAATTTGGTACTTAATTACTTAATTTCTAAAATACATACATCCTGTTGTCAATTTTTACACAAATTGCACTAAAATGGTGTGATATTGCAATATCATGTATTTTTTGTGGAATTTTGACCTTCAATCACTCAACAGTTAAAATGAACATAATATTGAGTCACTTTTTTTCATTTTCTTGAATTATAATGGTTTGATTGACAATTCAGAAACAAATTCTCTATGTTGTAAAAATATTTATAACTAGATTTTAACACAGTGACCTTGAGACCTTAGTAAAGCTGATTTCCTATTGACCTTGACCTTTGCTCCAAATTATTTTTTTCTATCTCATATTTGATGTTTAAAGGATATTAATAAAATTTTCTGGTTGTTTTTATAAGAATATTGCATATTCAAAAGTCTTTTTAAATAGTACTAAAGGGTTATATAACCTTCACCTTGACCTGATAAAAGTATCTACTTCCCAGATATAGGCCTTGAATTATATTGAAATATAAGCAATATGTTATCGTTATTGAGACAAAAACAAACCTTCAAAACAAGTTGTTGGACAATAAGAGATCATGTAGAACCCTTGATTTAGCATGACTAGTTTGAAGAATAGGGAAAATGTAGGTAGAAATAAGATGCAGTTGAATCAAACACCCCACAGACAGATGAAAACAGTTTGAGGGTTGTTTAAGGTATCTAGCACTTAAGAAAAGGGTCAAGAAAAAAATCTTCAAGTCAACCATGATATTCCAGCTATTGTAGTTTCAACAATATTTATGTTGCTAGCATCAATTATGCCCAATATTAACAAACTGATGATTTGAAATTGAGTCTCCCTTCTAATGTAAGGAAGGTATAAGAATCTTCATATTCATTTACTCAATATTTATCCATCATGCAGGTCCAGATATACCATATTATGTCATGAATTTAAAGAAACAGGTACTTTTTGTGTTTGTGTGAAGTTTATAATATTGCAATGCTGAGTTCTCTTAATTATCATTGGTAAAGGGCACTAACTCCTGCACAGTAGACAAAGACAACAGAGATCATCTTTGGCATTTCTCATCAGATAAGGACAAAATGTGTGTAAATTGGAGAGAGGACACTTATCCATGCTAAATTGAATCCAAACAATACTTGTGTCACGACCTTTGGAAATTAATTTTCTCGTTAGATGGAAAATGCAAATTAATCATAGTTGTCTACCTGTTAAACAGAAAGAACAGTTATTTTCTTTAATAGAAATTTAGAGTGAGCCCTTTGTTGTGTGACAGTCCCTTGTACCTGGACGGAAATTAATTACAATGTAAAAGGTTTAAATGGTGGGAAAGCTCGCATCACCTTTTCAAAGTCTAGTGGCAATTTGCAAAAATTAATGAATGAGGTTTCTTTATCTTTAAAAGTTTTAGCAAACATTGATTTGAGTTTTCGGGACAGTAGGTGTAACAGTGTTTGTTCGGAGATTCCAAAGCATTTACAATGATTAATTTTAAAACGCTCCAAAGACATAGAATATAATGACAATATGTTGTTCTATTAAATGAAATTAGTTTGAGGCTAAATTAAATAGATGTGTTAAATAAAGAGACGCGCTTTCTTAAGCTGACATAAAGATCATTATACCAGCTTATTGGTTTCAAAAGAAAGTCTCAAAAAGCCTGTATTATTCTAGACCTTTAAACACAAGAGCTTATATAAATTGCCAAAAATACAAGTGTTATATACACTATACGAACAAAAAACACAAATTACATTTTATACATTAAGATGAAGGCATTCAATTAACTTTATTGAAGTTAGCCTACAGAATACATAAACAGTGTGATATGGAAAGAGGGCATTGAAAAAAGTTGACGAAGAAGTGAAAAATTACAGTCAGAATAATCGTTCATTTTCCGATTGAAAGCATCCTTTCATTAAACTAGGCTAACAAATTTTATAGAAGACAGTAGTGTTCTAGTGTGCCGTGAATATTTTGTTAATAAATTGTAATTCACATTGCATTCATTAACCGCTTGATATCAATGGGAAATTAACCTGCATACACATATCTTGATTTTCTCCCTCATCTTGTCCTCAGGTATGCCTTGTTACCTGCAAGGTGTTGCTCATTTGCATAAATAATCATTTCTGCAGAATACTTCTTGTTATATTTGAAATGAAGGCATGTTGAATTAATTAAACACAAAAACTTGTTGAAAGTTCAATGGCTTGATAGAAATAAGAATTTAATTATGAAGGGGGTACTAAGTAGGGTGCTGTCAATACTACCAAAACAGGTATCCCAAAGGTTTAAATGTATGTTACCCTATTTGACCGAGGGTACATTCCTTTGACGATTAATAACTTGTGAAGTTTAATTAGCTTTTAATTACCATGCATTCATTTATAATTACTTGTTTACAAATTTATAATATAGAATTAGAACTATTTTAAATTATATGATTTTTATACAATGACTTCTGAATAGGTAATGTTTAAACATGTTTGATGCTAATTTTTCCAGCCATATTATTTGTGCTTCACCACTCTCAGTTACTGTATCACAGTGTTCATATGATCTCAAAAGTATGTCACACCAGTTGAAAGGATACTAAAGCCTATATATTTTTAAGAGAAGATCAAGCTTATAACCAACCATCTTACTGATACCACATGCAGCAAAGTTGTTAAGGGTATAAAGTTTTCAGTCCATCTGCTTGTCAATCAGTCTGTACTCCAGTCAGCGTTAGTCCAACCTTTAGGTGTTAAGTATTTAGTTTTACTGGGTTTTCACATGATTAAACCCCCGCTTTAGCGGGCAGTATATAGTGATCATGGTGTCCTGCTGGACCACTTAATGAAATTCATTGAAATTCTCACAGAATGTTAAGTATACATTGCCCTTGTGAATCATCTATTTAAAAAAATGTTTTTATCTTTTTAGGGGGGTATGATATTAGTGAGCTTTGTTCACATTTTTCTAGTTTTAATTTATTTATTTCTTTATTATTCTACTCTATAGGGCTATAAGGATATTAAGGAGCTACAAGATCAATTTATATCCTGCTTTATACATATGCAAAATGAAAAGGTGTGCTTGACTTGTTGTAGTTATGATAAACTGAAAATCTGTCTCTCAGTCAATCTTGAACTCAGTCGAAAGTAGGTTTGCTCTTGTCTGCCATTAAACCTGCTAATTATCCAACTGTGATTACATTCAATTCAAGTTTAATTACAATCAAATCAACTTATATCTTTTTATGTTGATTACTGGTGGATTCTTAGTGAGTCAAAACTTTTTCACAGTGCTTTGAGTACTTTGAATTTTCCAAGACAATACAGCCATATAACACTGCTGTCTCATCTATTAAGCACTTTGAATACAATTAATGCAAATGTTGAAGTAAATTACAGATTAGCTTTTGTGGATGAATCACCCAATTAAAACTAATATTTTATTATAACCAACAGCTGTGGAGATCAAAACACTGAATTGTTTATATCAAATATTGATTAGTTAGTTGCAAATTGGGTAAAATAGGGGGAGATTTTCGAATTCTAACCAAATTTTGTATTCCGCTTTTTGGTCGTGTCATTGTTACACTGGTAAATAAACATTTCAACATCTATTTCTAAATAATTTGGAGCTTTTTCATTATAAATAGACTGAAAATTGAAATATAATTTTAGTTTGTAGATCTGCAGTATATAGGATCATCTGTTTATATTTGTTTGTCTTTGTTTGCATGATATAATTTTTCATGTTGTTTTTGTGTATGTTTGTATGTGTGTTGTGTTTGTTCAACATATTCAAAATGTAAGCATTTTACCTTGACCTAACAGTACATTTCTTTACAACATTGACCTTTGACCTCATGATGAACACTTCTGATTTAAAAAATATTTGTGACTAAGAAAATTTTGTTTGCATGGTGTTTTACTCCACTTTCAGCAGTATTTCAGCTATATCTTTGCAGTCAGGTTTAGTGGTAGAGAAAGCCAATACCTGCAAAGCAGCACCACCTTAGGCAAGTAACTGACATCCATATAGTCGCAAGTCCAGAGCACCTTTTTTGTGGTTTACTTAGAGTTGCACAAACTCAAAATGCATTAGGGGTGGACAGGGGGATGCCTTTCTCCCATCCCCTTGCTCCTTTCTCCTGTACCCTCTCTCCTTTCTCTTGTCCCCTCTTTCCTGTCTCCTGCCCCCCCCCCCCCCCCCC
>MJUU01051566.1:138980-176258 GCA_002080025.1 Modiolus philippinarum | reverse complement strand
GAGGTAATAGACTACAGTGATGGTACTTATTAATTTAATCACTCGGGCATCCATGCCACTGAAACTAAAAAGCAGCTATATGGTTAATTACCATACTTGAAATAAAATTGAGAAATCTTATATTGCTCTTATACAGCTTCTTTGCAGAGTTATGTCTCTTGATTTTTTGACAAGGAAGTAAAATATATATCTGTTTTTTCCTTCTTTCCTAGAAATCATTTATTTTTCAAGTGGTAGAGAGCTATTTTGTTATTAACAATAAAGTATGCCATCTTATATCAAATGTTGATGAAATATGCAATTTTATTCAACAGCCTGTTTCCCTTATTTAATTATCTCTGAATCATACGCAATAAAATAAATGAAAATGAAGTATAATTTGATATTTGTATAATTTCACCCTGGTAACATATTTTACTGTTATTTTGATAATATTTTAGGGGATTAAATTGTCTTGTTGGTTATTTTTAATGAACGCTGAACAACACATGTTAAAGTGATTGCTGTTTTATTACAATTCATTATTTGGCTGAATGAGTAGAAAGTCATTTGCATATTGATAATCAGATGAGGTCAGTCAATCAGAACATAAAACATAAGCCTTTTTGATTAATCACATTAATTTACACAAGCTGTTTACATCAGGTAAGGTCTACCTGTAAATTACTTTTAATTTTTAATGTTTAAACGTGTCAGTTGTCATGGAATTTCCATATTTTCTGTCAAAATCTTGACTTTCTCTATAAAGATACTGTTACTGTTGTCCGTATTTAATTTGAGGAAGTTGACAATTTAATCAACAAATAATTAGGGTACAAGGGATTTTATTGTCAACAAGCCAGGAAGTTTTCTTATTAAATGTAAGAAATCCACACATGTAAGTTACTGCTTTAGTTTTTTTCTCCAGAAAATTGTTAATTATGTTAATTGATGGTTATATTGTTATACATGTACATATTTCTGAAATCTTGATTAAGAGGGGGAGAGGGGGTGTCTAACAGTAGGTAGAATAGACTTAACGTTAAAGTTTTAGCCAAGACTAATAAACTCCACCTCATATTGACCAGTATTATTGTTGTTCTTCATCCATTGGTAATCAAAGGCTTTATGCATTGATGAAAATCAATATAACATGAAATTAGATAAAAATATTGGATGCCTTTAAACTATAATATTTTGATAGGAAGAACAAGTAGCAATCATGACTGTCTAATTTGATCCTGGGGCAAAACTTGTGTTGTCATCAATCACATTCACTTCTCATTACCACCATTTTAATTTACAGAACATAAGTTACTATAACAGGGTATCATTCCATCGCTTTAGGTATAATTTGTGACATCTTGTAGATTGATTGATTAGATTCAATAGAAATTGCTATCCTTATCTGGTCATTTAACTTAAGCTTTATCTAGAAAGGTGAAAGGTCATATCAGTAACAGATTTACCTGAAAAGGGTTAACGGATATCAATTTCAAAAGTTTGGATCAGGTGTCCCTTAAGGGTCCTCCTATTTTAATAGTGAGATACCTGGTGGATGATGAAGGAAGGAGAAAGTCAGTACCTGTTTTCAACTTTCACTTAGCTTTTGTTTTCATCTATAATAAACTGTTTAGTGGTGAGGCAACCATGCGAATACAAAATAAATTGAGGCCGTGACCAGCGCTTATTTACCCATAGACAATGAACAGGAAACCGGTTTCATTCACCTATACAAATCTAAATGACGATTATTCTTGATCTTTAATTAGTGCATCCTCAGGCGAAATTTGCATTTTAAAAGATGATTGGTGCTTTAAATTTCTTTGTTGATTATATTGCCTGGGTCAATTTAAATACAAATTTTACTTATGACAATTTTGTAAGTGACGCAGGGGAGTTTAAACCCAAATTAATTAGCAGATGAAATTATTAGTAAGAAATTCATTGATGTGATGGTAGAGAAAGGTGATGTGTGGAGACATAGAGGAATGTAGGTTGGTTAAATGTCTTTTTCCATCTTAAGTTTAACTCAATTTGTTTACATTGTCAATTTTGATATTCAGATTATTGAACTTGTAAATTTCTGAGAAAATATTTAAGTGTATGAAGTATTAGTGTTTCGTTAAGGAAGTGCTTGATCACATTTCTAGGTATAACATGTAACTATATGTGTTCTTTTAATGAATCTTGTATTTCCTTAGTCTTATAATATTTTTTAAGAAAAGTCGACATTTTGTATTTGTTTTCTTCTTTTTCCTTTGTCTTACGATTTCATTAATTTTCACAAAGTTCCTAATTGTTTTGAACTGAAGCAATAACCAAAATAACATCTTTTTACATACTACATTCACTTGTAACTTGCGGACAGCAGGTTGACAATTTTTTTTTAACTAGGGGAGACAACTCAAGTGTGGTTTGTATTTATTTGATCAAACTGACACATGATAGTTAAAGTAATGCATCATTTACCTGTGTCGGAACAATAAATTGAACAAATTTCTATACATATTTACTTTTAAGATTTGTTTTATGTAAATTAGGTGTTATTTTTGAAAATTGACTAACCTTTGAACCGTAATATGCAAATGATGATTTTGTATATAGAAAAGATTTGTATATAATTAATATACAATTCTTCATCATTGTGATTCATTGCTCTTGGATGAAAGAAATAAAAAAGTGAAGTAATTTAACAAAATTCAATTATGCATACAAATGAGATGTAGCCATTAGATTCAAGTTTCCTGTACTATGTTTTTTTACACTCCTATTTACATTCTTTCAATAAATATCTGTCATATGATCTTAATTATTTTGCACTAAAGTAGACATTTCATTTTTTTTGCCTAATTTCTCTTTTCCCAAATTAGGTTCATTGGGTTGTGGACTAATTAATTAGTGAAATGTTTGACCAATTATTTTGCTTCATTTCAATTTAGCCTTAATTGCACTTTGTCTTGAATACCAGTTTATTGATAATTAAATTAGATTTACATATGAATGGGGATATATTTGTCTTCAGAATTACAATTTTCTTCACTCTTAATTTCCCTTTTCTCCAGAGATCAAGGTTTGGTATTTTTACTATTTTTTTAATGCATGTGTATCAGTTTGTTTTTTTTTTTAAATTCCAAGATTGTATTTCCATGGTGACATTCCAAATACATTATGGGTAGGGTTTTGAGTACAATGTAAAGTTCAAGAGTTTTAAACACATTATGTTAGATGGTGTTTTCGTACTTTCTCCCTATCTGTGTTGGTATCTTAAACTTTTGTCCCTAGAATTCCAAGAAATTCATATCTTTGTGCATATATTCCATGTTCTTTTCCATGCCAGCATTCCAAGTACATTGTTTCAAGTGTATTCCTAGAAGGTAGCCCACCATTTTCTGTAATGCCTGTAGCCTTATACCATGTAAGGAACGGGTTTATGCCCTGATCTTGTCTTTTTCCCTTTCAAATTTTTGGCTCATGACAATTGTGTTCCATAATTGTTATCACCCTCATGCTTTTTGGCATTGATTTGATTGCTTTCATTCCATGTTTATTTTAGTTATTGGTATAGTCTCCCAGAATTCTGAGAATATTTTCATGCAGTCCCATTTCATCCTTGTATACTTGGTTTTCTGTGCCAGTTTGTTGAATTTGCAATTTCTTTCATTTTGGGTAATGTCTGAAAAAGACGAAAACTCTTGTTAAACGCCTAATTCATTATTGATAAAAAAACGAATTATTAATCTATTGAATCTGAAATATAGACAGATAAATGATATTCATCTTCCATTGCATTCTCATTTCTTTCCAGTTATAATTATTGTCTTCATTTGATAAGATATTCTCCAGTGGTAATAAATGATTAAAGTTTTTGCCTAAAATCATTACAGTTTGAACAGATAAGGCTTAAAATATCAGCTTAATATTTCCTATGGGGTTTCAGATGACCATATTAAAGCAAAACAATGTAATTATTGCAAAAGCTGGATAATTCGTTTATTTTACCTAAAAATTTCAGAAATTTAGAATAAAGAGGACCTGAAGGAGGGAAATATTTTTTAGAAAGAACAAAAAAAGGAGAATCAACAGGATAAATGTCCTATAATAATCCCAAAACTACTAAAGCAAGTGAGAACAGAACTAGTAAAACAAATGTGACACAAAAAGGTCTGGCAGTCCAAATTATTGCCTCAGCCAATACTTCCTAGCAAGATTTTGATATTCCAATAGGAAAACTTGTGTGCTAAATAGACCACATTATACCACACGAAAATCATAAGTTACCAAAGATTATTATTAAAAAGTGTTTTTTCCTCAAGCAGGATGAGCAGTCTCAATGGTTTCTTGCTTAATGAGATTTCAAATTCTATGTATAAATAGCAAAAATGGCCAAGTCATATCTTGGCTCTATACCTGCAAAACCTGCTTGTTATTCTTTCAATTAGCACAGCAGACTTGGTGAGATATCTCAACTTATTCCAATCAATGTCTTTATCAATAAAGCCAAATGACTAATCCATATCTAGCTTTGTGAGATCTCAGTTCTAATCCATAGCTAACAAATTAAACTTTGTGAAAGCTTAACTCTAATCCATACCTATCTCATCTCTGATGAATAGCTAATGATCAGGCTTTGTGAGATTTCGTTTCTGATCTTCTAACAACACAATCTTTGTGAGATCGCAGCTCTAACTCAAACTTTGTCAGATCTCAACTCTAAACAAGCATTGAGAGATCTTGCTGTAATTCATACCTAACAAAAAAGGCTTTATAAGATCTACTTTTTATTTCTAACTCTTGTGCAGGCTTTCTGAGATCTCAATTCTTATTATTACTTAGCATTTAAAACAGGCTTTATGAGATATCTTCTCAAATCCATATCTAGCAAAACAAATCATGTGAGCTCAGCTTGTTACTATATCCACTCAAATCAAGCCCAACAAAACTTCTTCATTACTTTGTAAGTATGTCAAAACATGCTTGTTGAGGTCCTAACTCTATATCATATTCTTGCAAAACAGGTCCTGACTGATGACGTTTTGATATTCTTTAAGCCCTGATGAATATAATGCATGATGAGATCTGAACTCCTATCCATACCTTCAAAAATACACAGGAAAAGTACATGTATCAACCATAGGTGTTGTTATTATTTTATTTATAACTCTTTCTCGTGTTGGGACTGAAAAATTTAGCATTAATAAAATATTCTTTAAAGCAAGATTATATATGAAAAAAAAAATACAAATGAAATTACAAAGAAAAACAAAAAGTTTTGCTTATTGTTTATTGCTTATTGTTTGGCATATCTCATGTTGTATAAGAAAAAAATAATGGTTAAGGTATAGCAGTATTAATCTTATATGACAGGAAAGAATCGTCCTTTAATCTTCATTATTTTATAATAACAAACGACCCACACAATATATTGGTGATGTTGGTGACCATGCAACAGGCTATTGTCTGTTGGAGATTTGAAATATTATATGCCTATGAAAGCTTATTAGTTCTTATGGCTTTTTGTCTCAGTAGCTAATTTTCTTTGTTCAAATTAAGGAGATGGTGTAATTTTTTTGTTTCTCTTGAGCGCATTAATGATGACTACGGCTTCATAAATCATATGAATTACTGACTCGGAAAGCAAATTGTGGAAATTTGTATATAACAAAAAGTTCCATCAACATGCAATTGTCACTGGAGATTTATGTTTTGGGGAGGTCATCGAAGTCTATTACGTTTTCTTTTCTGTAAAAATCAATGGACAACGTCTGAGTTTGTTAATTGTTATCACACACAAATAATAAAATGCCATAAAATTACTTTTCTTAATGCAAAATATCAGAAAAGCTAGACATTTAATATAGGAATATGTATGTAATATACATCACATTTTCCCATCTAAACTAGATGTTAAGACCACAATGAATATTATATGTTTCATAAAACCCATGATGAAAATATTCATTAAATGTAACTTGTATATATATATATTATGTATCAAGATAATTCTGTATTTCAAATCATAAGCTATTTATAAAAACATTTGTAACATTACGTGAGAACATGTCTTCCTGCAACATTTTCATCTTGAAACACGGACAACATTTTTCACAAGTGACCAAAGTCAAGGGTTTAAATTGAAATAGTTTTATTTTCATTGGTCATATGATTGTCCACTATATCTGTCTGTCCATTTTGTGTGTGGAACTGGCATTATTCTTTGACTTTTTTAGGTTCTATACTGACTGCTTCCATGCAGAATGTATATGTCCCAAGTTGGTTCATGGCATTGTTTTGGTTGATGAACTCTTCATCCTTTCTGCTTTTGGTTTACCAGTTTTGACCATGATTTAGTTATAGATAACTTTGAAATCTTTTTCATCTTTTATGACTTTCTGGACTTAAAAAAGAAAAATGGTCAGTTGTAAAACTAATGTTACATTGTACAAATCCAATTAATAGAGCTTGAAAATTTCAGAAGTAACTAATTCACTCAATATGCATAACTAATTCATAATGAATAACGTACATCATACACAGTGAATAACTTACTCACAATGAATAACTTATTCAGTAACAATAAATAACTTATTCACTCATAAGGAATGACTTGTTCACTCAAATTGAATAACTTATTCTCTCACAATGAATAACCTATTCACTCGCATTATATAACCTATTTACTCACAATGAATATGTGATACACTCACAATTAACTTATTCACTCACAATGAATAACTTATTAACTCACAATGAATAACTTATGCATTCACAATGAATAACTTATTCATTCACAATGAATAACTTATTCACTCACAATGAATAACCTATTCACTAACAATGAACAGCTAACTTACATATTTTGCTCATTCTCACATCTCACAAAGAATGATTTGCTCATTTTCATAATGAATGTATTATTCACTCAAAATGACTAACTTACTCATGCTCACATTGCGTAACTTACTTGAATTCACGATGAAAGACTTACACTGAAAATGAACAACTTGCTCTCACAGTCTTGATTAATAACTTATTCATAGTCAAAATGAATATCTTATAGATACTCTCAATGAATATTTTATTTATATTCACAATGAATATTTAAGTTATACAATGAATAACTTATTCATACTGATAACAAATAAACTGTTTGTCATTCACAATGAATACATTACTCATATTCACAACAAATTACTTATTACTTATGCACACTCACAATGAATAAGTTATTCATACTGATAACAAATAACTGTTTCTCATTCACAATGAATACATTACTCATACTCACAACAAATTACTTATTCACACTTACGATGAATAAGTTATTCATATTGATATTAAATAGCTGTTTCTCATTCACAATGAATACATTACTCATACAATGGATATCTTGAATACATGGAATCAAAATAACAAGAGGCCAGATATGCATAACGTGATATCAAAGACACAGCTTTATGGCAATAAAGTTTTTGCTGTAAGAAAATGTTTTCGTGATTTGTAATTAATGACAGGATTTGTTTTCCATAGTTAATCGCTTGTGATTGGATTAGCATTGAGTTTTCCATCTAGAGCCAGACCAGACAATGCTGTTTTTAATAATTTGAAACACTGGCGCAGAAATCCAAACGGTGATATTATATTCTCTCATTAAACTCTAAATAAAGAGACTTAATCTAATGTATAATTGGGAAGACGATCAATACCATTTCTATTAATTACAGTGATATGTTGTGTAAGTTTGGAACTCTGTCTTCCTTGACAAGTATGTAATAATCAGAAGTTTATGAAGGGCTAAGCTTATTGTTTTCACTTATTTATTTTATACTTTTATTATGGAAATGTCAGACTAGTTCTTGTCTTTCTGAGTTCTCTGTGTTTTTTAAGTCTGCTCCTCTGATCCAATTGATTTTAGTTGTTTTAAGTCATGCTAATGATAAAGGATGTAGGAAGAATATGATATATAACTTTACACGTGGTATATGGTGGAAATACAGAAAATGTTTGGTCTATCCATTTTTTCTACCATTTAAATTGCAGTTTCTTTGACCAGCCATTAGTAACATGCAGTATTCAAATAAGATAAGGTAAAGCTTACAAATGTTTATAAAGCCGTGAGTTTACTTGGATTCATTTTTACCCAAGTTTAATAAGTATAGATAAAAACTAAAAGTAAAATAAAACTGAGTAATTAATTAACTGATTTAGCCTTGACATGGTAAGAGTAATACCATGTGATGTTGTAATTACTGTAGCATGCTGGGATGACCATTTTTTCTCCAGCTATTTATGCTTAACATTACAGGGTGTTTAATTAAGACATTTTGACAGATAAGTAAATTCTTTTTAGGATTTGCCGTGACAGAAAACAATAAAGTTATGACAAGTGATAGTTAATTAGTAAAAGCTGGACAGGTGGATAATTTGGACCGACCACTTAATATGGTATATTTCGTCTTCAGAGGTAACCAAAAGGTCAATTCTTGTAATGGTTGCTGTGAATGAAGAAATTTTGGAGGGAAGGGGAGAGGCCCAGGGGAGAGGAGTTTGACACTTATTTTTCAGACAATCCAATCCATATTTATTCTTTTGACTCTACACATATTTGTGAACCACTGAAGTTTCTGGCATTGAAAATATATTTAACTGATGGAGTTTGATTCTCTATCGTAGACAAATTCCATCACAATAAAATGATGATTTTTCCAAATTCTTACAAGTTAGTACTATAGCACAGCTGATATTGTTGTCATTATATCCCTTGTCGATCCTCAACAATAGAAGGCACTGAACTGTTTAGTGATTAAAAGATATCTAGTTTTATTACCAGATAACTTTTCTTGTTTAAAAGAAAAAAAAAATCATGGAAACTGTTTCTGCTGTCTAAATTATAGCCTATAGAATTAATTGCTTTGAAGATGGTAGTGCCTCTTTTAACCAGAAGAAATAATTAACAAATGGAATTTTAGTGAGATTCAAATTAATGGATTTGTCATTATTGGTTTGTCAATGTTCATGTGAACAATTGGAAGTTCCTGTTTTAGTGTCTCTCTAATCCTGTTCAACTTGACAAAAACAAAAAAAATTCAGTAACATTTGTGGCTTGACAGTTGACCACTTTAATTGCATCAGTGAATGGCATCAAATTATGATTGAAATAAGACTTGTCATTCTTGTTGACATTGCCATATATGCCTGGCATATATGTATATTTGACAGCTTTTTTTTAATTTCTGTTGAGGCACATTGGATGGTGTAATCTTGTGCAATTGTTGTGGGTCTGAGAGACATGGATGCTGACCCTATGTTTACATTGCCCTTTGATGTTCATGTTAACTGTCCTTATCTATCCCGGTAGTAAAAACAGTAGCCACGCACACTTAGATAAAACTGTTGTGGTCTATGTCAGGAGGAGTTATCTAGGGTCATCCAGATTATAACTATAGATTATAAACATTAATCATTCTCCAAATTTTAATGGATACAATAATTAATGAAACATGTCAGATTTGAATATTTACACCTGCATCAGGGACTGGTATGTGTCTGTACACATATTCCAATTGTTTCATGACTTGGTATATACTTATATAAATAAAACTAAATGTAGAGATCTTTGTCAATTATGATTGAGATTTTGATATTTTCCACCGACTGACTTTTCTTTTTATAAAGTGTGTTGTCTCTCTGTCTTGATTGTTCAAGATAAAAATAATTAGAAAACCCATTTGTTAAATGTATAGAATAAATGATAAATAAGTTTTATATAAAACCTTGTAGATGATTGTTCATTTTCTTTACTACTTAGAAATAATTGTAGCGCTTGATTAGTGAAGGCTAAAATTAATGTATATAACAAAAGATACAAGTTTCTCCTAAGGGCTGTACTGATGAAGTTTATGGAGGCAATTTAAAGGTGCTTAATTATATGTAGAATAAATATGTCTATATCTGGGGTATCTTTAGGGAGGAAATTTTTGTATCAAAACAATGAAAATTAGTTAAAAATTTAGGTCATCTCTAATTTTGATATAAGGCTTATTTATAAGGACTTCCTTCAATTGTGTAAGTAATTTTAAATACTTAATCAAGTTAAACCAAGGATAAAGACCATAATTACACTAATTGTTTGGAAAGGAAATAGTTTAAGTGTTTAGACCGAGATCTGTTAATTTAAGACATCCTGTTACAGAAAAAAATTAAATCCTCCAATTTCATTAATTTAACTTCTCTACAAAAAGCTGATTGTATTTAGTAACCATAAAAACAAAAAAATGTAAAGTCTTGTTTTTAATAAAGATTGAAATGAATACCTATTAATGAAAACAGGTAAGACAGGTGAATTGTTGCTTCATCTTGTCGATTTCAACAGATCAAATTAAAAGTCTTTTTACCTGTCTTTGTTTTCAATAAAGATTTTTCAAATACCTGAATGTAATTGTTCTCAAAGCTATTAAAGTTTCCTAATTTTATCTGAAGAGATTAAATAGGCCACAAGATAATACTCTGTTGGACATTTTCTTTATTAAATAATTATACTGTGATAGCTTGACACCCGGTTTATTGTATAAAATGAAAAATTAGATATGACGCTACAATCTTCTACCTGAGCGACAGGTAAAAAGTTGTTAATTATTAGCTGTTTGTGGCAGGTATTTATTTTTGTGACCAGTTTTTGTACAGGTGATCTCTAATTAACTAGCACTCCTCAAAGTAATACTAATTTATTGAAACTTTTATGGTGACCAGGTCAACATTGGATTTTTAAGTGCACAGTCAACATAACTAAATCTAATTAGTTTTCCTATCAACCAGGGTAATTTAGGAACATTTGTTTGTTTGTAAAAATTAAGTATTTGTCTTTCAGAATAAAAATTTGCTTATTAGAGAAAGCTAATGATAGAAGTTGTCAATTAATCAGAAATTGTCATGATTAATCATAATTTTGTGACAGGACATGCCAGCGTTTTTTTTACAGGTGTGTTGTCAAGGTGAAAACTAGTTAATCCTGGATATTTTCAATATCTGATTTCTAATTATCAGAAAAGATAATTCAGCCATGAATATTGAATCAATGGCTGGTTTCACAATACTTTCTAAATCCACAATCAACTGTCTTAATTGTGTCTGTATGCTGTGCTGTTTTTCCTCATCGATTTTTGAGATAGAGACATTTTAATTAATTAATTGATTAATTTTGTAGATGGAGAATTAGATGATGAAGAAACTGTGACCTCATCTTATGAGAACGACATTCAAGATAGACTTGATCAGCCTACAACAAGTAAAGAGAGTACCCCTGACAGTTTAGGTAAGATTGGTCAATGGGAGGCAACTCAGTTTTCTTAGTTTTTTTTCTCTTTTGTTAATATCACATTTTGATAATAGAAATTGTTTATTAAAAGTTTTTGGATAATTGATAAGTGATTAAAATTTAACATTTTTTTACTGCAGATGAAAGGCTACAAATTTCTGTTTCGCATTTTCAAAATTTCAACTTTTAATAGATAATCTCAAAAGTTTCATTTCCAAGGTCTACCACTTAAGTAAAATGGCTTTTTTTATTTTTATCCATTTAATCAAAAGTTAAAATTTGATGTCATTAATCAATTATTTAATTATAAAATGTAACAAGAGTACTATTTTTACATAGTATATGTTTTTGCTCAGGGATATCAATAATTACATTAATATATAACTGACACTTTAATTACCAACCCTTGTCTTAAACTTAAATCAATAACCTTGATCCCTTCTAATTAATGTGAAATCAATTAATAATTACTGGCCTGAAATAATACTGTTAATTTCTGTTCAAGCTGATAAGGCTTTGTTGTATAAGATTGGATGGCTTTTGTTAATTAAATAGCTCAACACTTAATTGCCAAGAGCACTGAAATTAAATTTTTGTGTCAACACATGAACTGGTTTCTAATGGGTGAAACAAACAAAAGATAATGAATAAATGGACAAAGTAATTGTAACACCTGTAGGGTTTTATTATAAAAACTCAGGTAAGGGGTAAATTATGTCATTTCATATAATATTCTACCAAATACAACACCAATTTTATGTTATATATGTAAGATAATTATTATTTTTTTCTCCATTGATTTTTTTCTATAAATAATTGAACTTTTCATTTGAAACAAAGCGCTAGCTATTATTTGTGAAATAAGCATCAGTTAGAGAGAAATGAAAAATCATTATATATAATCATTGAGATGGAATCTAACATGTATCATCATGTGTAAATTCATTAATTAAGTGATTAGAGTTATATTTAGCTGTGTCTTTACAGCTGGTTAGGAATTCTCACTCAAATTGACTTTTTAGTATGTATATTTGTTCACATGTATGGCAGTCTTTTATTTAGTACAATGTGACTTTCATTGATATAAATTGAATTTTATTTAAAGGTGGAATTAATTGACATTTTCTGAAGCAAATATTCTGTGAAGTAGTTAAATTCAGAATCTTAGATGAAGATTTTTTTCATTATTTGACGACTTAAATATTAATGAGTAAGAATTAATTGTTTATATTTGATATTTTTCAGAGCGATCACAAACACCATTAGATACAAAGGAAGAACCAGTACATGTATGTCCTTATTGTAACTACAGTAGTACCAATGAAATGAGGATACAAGCACATGTGATTTCTCAACATTCACAGAATGATAATAAAATTCTCTGCCCACTTTGTCAGGAAGATTTCAAAGAAAAACTAGGTTTAGAGAAACATTTGATGAACACACACAGTGTCAAGCCAGAAGGTTTACAGCGTCTATTGTTAATGGTTGACCAGGGTGATTGGATGATGCCACCGACCAGCATTCCTACTGTTGCACCATTTATGCCTATTGATGAATCAGGGGAGATAAATATGGAAGCACTAGAGGCTGAAGCTGCTCGATTGGCTGCAGAAGAAGGTGAGTTTCATTATTGGTTCTTAGTGTTGTTCTGCATGTAAGGTTAAACATTTGTCTATCGGAATAAGAGCTATAATCTGTAGGGGAAAACATTATGAAGAAAAATAATATATAATGTACATTGTTGAACTTCATCTGAAATTCATAATTTGAATGACAGAAGTACTCATTATACACAAAGATGTTGGCAATAGGAACCAAACTTGGTCACAACTTTTTGAAAATTGTGTAGAACAAGACGGACTCATAGCCAAAATGACCACCAGTGGGGAACTTTGTTTAAAATTGGATTGTTATCGATTGAAAATAGTTTTGTCTTGAATAGCATAGAATATAAGAAAACCTATTTAACAAAGTATTGAACTGGTAAACTTTATCAGGAAATTAAGCTACAAAATAATTTTCTCGTATTCCAACAAGAATATTAGGGCATAGAAGCAATGTTTCTGGAAAGGGACACCTTTTTGTACAAAATTATCACAACAGAGCAATCTAAACTGTTTTAAACACAAGGGGCATTGCGAATTTTTGTAACCTTTGTGTAATATAATATAGCAAAAAATAAAAACTTTCTGTGTTTCCTTTCATCTAAGACATATAATTCCTCAGTAGTGTCAGTAGGACAGGGGTACTTTTTTGAGCTACTAGGCTGACAACCATAATAATATTCTTTATTTCAAGAGGGTTACACAGTTAGTATTACAACTAATCTTCCCTGAGGCCCTCACATGTTAGAAATATGCAAATATATACAAAGGTTAAGGGTAGAAAATAAACTTATGAATATGACAAACTTTATAGTACAATATATTCAAGACAGTCTTCACAAAATGTGTCTACAAAAGCAATAGTGATAGAACTGGTAAAAATTGTAACCAAACAGTCCACAAGGCATAATCTGAATCAATAATGAAAACTTGGTGGAAAATGACCACCTTGGGATTGAAATGTGTTCCTGAAGCTGTTCCGGACAAACAACTCAAATGCAAATTCTCAAATTAGTTTTACTTTATGATACTGGTCCTACATGCATATTATTGGTTTTTGAAATTTTTTATTCATTTTTTTGGGGGGGGAATTGGTGGACCGAATGTCTAAGAGGAAATTCAGCTTAGTCTTGTGATTGAGTGTTTTCTATCTTAAGTTTGCAGAAAACTTATATCTGACTGTCCGACAATTTATAAATATGACTCCGTTTAATATTTACATCCATTGCTCAGATGACTGTAAATTGTCATATATGGCCATATATTTAAATAGTGCTAATTGCCAGTTTTATGATTGATGAATAATTTAACATATACATATTATCTTGAAATATCAATATATAAAGACAGGTGATTTTCACACATATCACAGAATGCGTCAAGGAAAAATATGTGTAAATTAATTATATCTTTCCAAAATTAATAAAAGTCAAGATCTGTTGTTCATATTTGGTAATACACATTGACTTGATGGCTACAATTATAACAGGTATGGGACTCATAGATTCTATTGGTTTGCTTGCACATTTACAGAAAATGATATATTACACACACAAAAATTAATCTATGGGTCAACAAAATAATCTTGTTCAGATGAAGATTTTTTTTAATTATTGATTGTTAAAAATGAAATTCATTTTATTGTTATCTTATTTTGAAACTTTTGTAAAGAACAGGGGTTGGTGTCTAGTATATAATAACCAAAAACATTACATCATGTAATCAATCTACAGCAAAACTTAACAAACGCACATTATTTTTGAGAAATGGTATAGTAGATATGAAGGCAAATAACTGCATATATATATCTATGTCATTATCTTATAAAATTACTATAGAGAATTCAATAAGAATTGTCAGTAAATTTGTATAACATGATGTCTATTTTTATTTTACAGCTATTGATACTGCAGCTCTGCCAGACAAGAATGATGCTGATGACCAATATCGCTGTCAAACATGTTCAAAGACGTTCAGTAATATAGACTGCCTATATGCTCATCAGAATGAACTAGGACATTTAGAACTGAAGCAGACTCCACGTGGACCAGGTTATCTATGTTGGAAGAAAGGATGCAATCAGTATTTCAAAACTGCTCAAGCTTTACAAGTTCACTTCAGAGAAATCCATGCTAAGAGACAACCAAGTATTACGGACCAATCAGATTACAAATATGAATGTAATCAGTGTAGTCTAGCATTTAAATCACCAGAAAAACTTCAGCTACATTCACACTTTCATCTGATTCAGGCTGCCACAAGATGTAGTTTCTGTACGAGATCATTCCGATCTATTAGTGCATTACGTAAACATATTGACACTGGACATTCAGAAATAAGTGAAACTGAGAAGGAACAATATCATGCTTCAATGAATGTGGCATCTATAGCATTAGGTGCAATGTTAAAACAATCAGGCAAGGAAAATTTATCAGAATTTATTGGAAGTACAAAATCTGAAGGATCGACCACTACCGTGAATGCCATCACATCACCTGTTATATCCACTGTACAGTCTGATAAACAATTGTCGAAAACTGACATGAACTCTAATGAAACTCTAGATAAAGTGGAGGAAAAAATGGAAATGGACAACTCGTCCCAGGATGAAAATGAGGAGGATGATGATGAAAATATGGACACAAGTGAGAAAGAAGATATCGGTGATGCGTCTTACAAAGAACAACAGTTTCTGGAAGATTACATTAACAGCCAAGCTATAGCTGAAAACAGTTACGAAGATCCATCTCGTAAATTTAAATGTCATCGCTGTAGACTTGCATTTACTAAACAGACATATCTTACTGCTCATAATAAAACTCTGTTACATCGTAGAGGAGAAAAAATGAGTTATCCAATGGAAAAATATCTAGATCCAAATCGACCATTTAAATGTGATGTGTGTAAAGAATCATTTACTCAAAAGAACATTTTACTCGTTCATTACAATTCTGTATCTCATCTACACAAGTTAAAGCAGATAACTAGTGGATCTCCATCATCAACGGCAACAGAGAACACAGAGTCAGAAACAACATCAACGACGACTGTCAATGGAGAAAATGATAAGCCTAAACCATATAAATGTAATATATGTAAGGTTGCTTATTCACAGGGATCAACACTTGATATTCATATCCGATCAGTTGGTCATCAGACGAAAGCATCCAAATTACAAGAACTGGTTCTAACTGGGCAAGTCGATATAATGCAACCATTGATTGAACAACCCAATGATCCACAGATGTCACAACAGCAGAAGATATTATCAGAAATGTTGGCTCAGCAAACAATGGGATCTTCTGCGTTAAACCCATCACTGCTATTCCCAGGAATGCCAGGTTTAGGGGACTTTGGACAGTTTCCTATGACACCAGGACTTCCAATGTTACTTCCAAAAACAACCTTGCCAGAGACTGTTACAACATCAAGTACATCTACCAAATCAACAACAACGATTAAATCAGAAAAAGTTGATACTAAAACATTGAATGGAGAACAGGAGGAAATGAATGGACTACATGTATTAGCTCAAGCTGCAGCTAATAATGAAATTGTCAAAAGGGAAATGGCTGAATTAGTAAAAGACCCAAATGTCATTGGACCAACGTATCTATGCCAGCTGTGTAATGCTGTTTTCACCAATCAAGACTCACTTCAGCAACATCAGATAATTTGTATGTACCAAGCTGGATGTTTTAACACAGCTCCTACTCAAGTTAAACCCAGAGGATTTCTTGGTAGAGTGAAGCCTCAAGTACACAGAAATCTGTTGGAAAATATTGGATTTGAATGTGTAATGCAATTCAATGAATTCAATAATCAGCCATCTTCAATGAGGGAAGAAGCAACAGAAAATGCCGAAAGTGAAAATGAGGTTAAAAAAGAAATTAAGGAAGAAAAAGAGATGGAAGTTGATAAAAAGGAGGATTTACCAGAGCTTAACAAAGGGGTGTGTCCTACATGTCATAAAGAATTCTCTAGTGTATGGGTACTGAAAGCTCATCAAGAAGAAGTTCATAAAGAGGTGGTACCCACTACGTTTGTGGAAGACTTTGGAGAACAATTTATAAATGATATGGACTTGAAACAAGCCAAAGAAGCAGATGCCGAATCTTCTACGACATCAGCTACAAATGGGGAGAGTGTCACTAAAGAGATGCCACCACCGCCACCACCACCCCCACCACCACCACCTCTGATAAGTCCTCAGTTAGATATTTCACAAATGATGCCTATGTTTAGTCTAGGAATGCAACTACCAGTACCAATGAACATGGCAATGATGAACATGCAGCCACAGTTGATGCCAATGATGTTTCCTGTCAGTGCGTCAGATAATATGACGTCTCCAATAAGTGATGGTATTATGTCAGGCAATCAATCAAAAATGACACCAGCTCAGCAACAAGCAGCAGCAGCAGCTGTCATGCAGAACCAAAGTAAACGTGCCAGAACTCGTATCAATGATGAACAATTAAAAGTGTTACGAGGGTACTTCGATATCAATAATTCACCCAGTGAAGAACAAATCATTGCCATGTCTGACCAGTCGGGTCTTCCAACAAAAGTCATCAAGCATTGGTTCAGAAATACTTTGTTTAAAGAACGCCAGAGAAACAAAGACTCTCCTTACAACTTTAATAATCCACCATTAACAACGTTAGATTTAGAGGAGTATGAAAAGACAGGAAAATTACCAACTTCTGAAGAATCAGGTGAAACTGTAATTAAAAAAGAGCCAGAGAGTAATGGAGAAATTACTCCCATGGTGAAAAATCCTGAGAAAGAGGCTACACCAACTCCAGCTGAGACTAAATCTACTCCATCAACGATTGTTTCACTACCACTGATATCGCCAGCAGCTATTAAAACAGAAGCTCCATCAAAATGTGAATCTCCAAAATCATTAGATCCATCTATGGAGGATAGTGACAGTATGTCTAACTCATCAGCACCCACTACTTCTGGAGCATATAATAATAATGCACCACCACCTCTGGTGAACATCAATATGTCCACAGCACTTACTTTTGGAAATACAAACACAGAAGAGATTCGACCAAGATTTGAATTCTCTCCTCATCACTCAGCCTATAATAAGAGGGCTAATCGTACTAGGTTTACAGATTACCAGATTAAGGTCCTACAAGAGTACTTTGAACAAAACGCCTACCCAAAAGATGATGAACTTGATCACTTGTCTAAAGTATTGAATCTTAGTCCTAGAGTTATTGTTGTTTGGTTCCAGAATGCCAGACAGAAAGCCAGAAAGATTTACGAAAACCAACCCAATGCTGAAGTACCGACCAAAGAGCCAATTTCTACTACAAATACGCCCTTCAATAGAACACCTGGACTCAACTACCAATGTAAAAAATGTACAGCAGTATTTCAACGTTACTATGACTTGATAAGGCATCAGAAAAAGCACTGTTCTGGGGATGCTGAGAAACCTGCATCGGCCAACACTTTTTATGATGAAGACGACAGCGACTCTTTATCCAGTATGTCAAAAGATGATCTCAACCAATCAGAAGATGGATCAATGAATTCATATGAATTATCAGGTGAACAAGATACTACTCCTGGGATCAAATTTAACTGCGAGAAATGTAACAAATCATTTGACAAACTTGAGACATGGCGTGAACATCAAAGTATCCATATGGGGACCAGTCTTTTCTCAGGATTATCAACAAACAGCGCATTTGGTGTACTACAAAACATGGCTGCTGCCCAGCAACAAGAATCAGATAAAATCAAGAGAAAATACGATGATTTTGATGATGAAGATCATGATCAACCTAGAGACAAACGATTACGAACAACTATACTACCTGAACAGTTAGACTACCTTTACCAAAAATATCAGTTAGACTGTAACCCAAGCCGTAAACAGCTAGAAAATATATCTAGAGATGTATGCTTGAAGAAAAGAGTTGTACAAGTATGGTTCCAAAACACAAGAGCAAGGGAACGCAAGGGACAGTACAGAGCACACCAACAGCTGATTCATAAACGTTGTCCATTCTGCAGAGCATTATTCAGGGCTAAATCAGCACTGGAATCACATCTTGCTACAAAACATCCAGAAGAAATGGCAAAAGGAGACATCAATATAGACAGTATACCTGATGCAGCTTTAGAGAGTCCCTCGGAAACAATGTCACCTGCACCTAGCATGTTTACTTCAACACCTACGTCCACAGATTTCAGCAAGTTAATATCACCACAGGGCATGCAGTCATTCTTACCAATATTACCATCACCTAGTGCCATGCCTGGACTACCAAATGACCCTCTACAAATGTCAATGACAAAATTGTATCAAGATTCCTTCAAGAAATACATGAGTGATTTGTCTACTGTTGAACAGAAGGAAGAAGAAAAATTACCACTGCCATCACCAGTCAAAACTCATGAAAGTAAGCCTAAACCTACCAGTAACGCAGATGATGAAGCTCCATTAGATTTAAGTAAACCATTAAAGGTCAAAGTTGAAGCTGAGAAAACATCTGATGGTCCGTCTACAGACATCAGTGAAAATTCTAATGATAATTTAAACACATCAAGGCAATTTGAAGACTCCAGTTCAGACTTGTCCATGAATAAAAGTGATTACTATAGTAACCAACATGTCAGTACAAGTGGACAGAATTCTCCTGTACTATCCAGCCACTCAAACAGTATAGCTAACAGTCAAGCTAATAAACGTTACCGTACTCAGATGACAAGTTTACAAGTTAGGATCATGAAAACCATATTTGTGGATTACAAAACTCCAACTATGGCCGAATGTGAAATGTTGGGCCGTATCATTGGTTTACAGAAAAGGGTTGTCCAAGTATGGTTCCAGAATGCCAGAGCAAAGGAAAAGAAATCAAAACTGCAAATGTCCAAGACTTATGGTACAAGTCCAGAATTAGATTTCCATAAACCACCAGAAGAATGCAAACTTTGCAATTTTAAGTATTCTCACAAGTACACAATCCAGGACCATATCTTTACCAAGAAGCACATCGAGAATGTCCGTGTCTATGTCCAGTCCCAGTCAGAAGCTGAGAGCCATATAACGAGTCAAGGCATGGCAGGATTAACTGGTTCCCTGACCAAGACACCAGACAGGAAACCTTGGGAAGACCAGTCCTCACAGTCACATTTAGCCCAGCTGCAGTCTATGGGGATGAATTCATTGGGGATGCCACTGAGTGGACTGCCAGGTAAGTGTATCTTATGTTATCATTGTGAACTATTCACACAGAACATTGAAATATTACCGAAGTAGAAAGATTTCTAAACCCTTTTACAGATTAATAGACATAATCATCTTATTTTAAACAAGGCTTAACAATTGTGTCATCAGTCTTTCCATAGCATCATTGAATTAGTTTAACTGACATTGAGAGCTGTGATACACAGACAATAATAATTCAGCAATCAATAAATATAAAATTGAATATTTTTTTCATGAATACACAAAAAGTAAACAGTGTTGATACCTATGTAACTGTAGATTCAGTCTCTATAGAGTACCATTTCAACAACTCATGTCTGTTCACTGAAAATTAAAACATTTACAAGACAAGGAACAAATTTGATACTATAAATTATAATTATTTTATATACAAGCTTTGTCATACATTTGAAACCTCAGAGTTTACCATGGATTTTTCTCACAGCTGCATAATGTCAAATCTGCATTTTTAACACTAGAGAATTTTTGTTTCAACCTCTTGCCCTCTCATGTAAACTGTATTGAAAACTTGAGTTATGTTTTATTCTATACATTACAGGTCTTGGTTCCTCCTTCAATCCAAGTGAAATTCTCAAGAAAGAGAAGGATAGTACTGGCGACAAAAAGGCTACAGAAGGTATGGTCTAGTTCATATTCAAAATCAGGCAGTATTAGTAATGAGACATACCAGTTTTAGTTAGCATTTATTTTCTAATATTTATGGCCAAATAACAAAACAGATACTCTGGTCTTAAGATAGTTCTGCAGATGGTCATTTCAACAACTTAGGTCTCTTTAGTGCAGACAAAATCAAAACATTTGGAAGACCAAAAGTCCAAATATGTTTAACAGCTAGATGAACTTAAAAATAAACTATCTTTGTTTATAAAAAAAAAAAGATAATGGGTTTATGTTGTTAAATAAATTCATAACCATTGAATCATAGAGATTTAACAAACGTCATAAGCCCCTCAAACATAACAAACATAGTCTAAGAACTGTGATTATTCTGTCTTTATACAAACAAGAAAAAATAAACAAACTATAAAGATGAAGTACAATGACCACCAGGACTGGGTTGTACAAACGTCAATGAAAGATAAATGACGTTTAAATTTTAAGTGTAAATTAATTTGGTTGAATTTGTTAAGGATTTAATTTACACTTAAAATTTAAACGTCAATTAACGTTAATTGACGTTTGTGCAACCCAGTCCAGGTACTTAAGTCAGAACTTACATTTACAGGCAGGACAGTACAAAATTCAGCCAAATGAATTTCATCTTTACATACAACAGCAGTAGAATACCTAAAGAGCAAAGGAGTGTTATAAGATCTTTTTCAAAATGCAAGCAAACTTTATAAAGTGGGTGAAAAAAGCTGAATAAATTTTTGTCTGACTTATATGCATGTTTTATTCAACACATGTAAATTTTATGGTGTATTATTGTGTGAGCACTTCCTTTTTATTATAATTTTTTTTTTAATTTACCAATCCTTTGTATCATGTGCATAATTGCAGTGTGTGATTTAAAATGAAGTTTATTTATGATTGTAACTTTATTTTTAGGAGCAAACAAGGATTTAATGAACATGGATCCTACCCAGCTTGCTGCAATGATGTCGTCTCCATTCTCAGGGTTTTTCCCAGGCATTGATCCATCAATGCTGCCTTACATGTACGCAGGATTTCCAGCATTTATGCCAGGGATGGGCATGCCTTTTATGCCACCAGGAATTATGCCAGGTAAGAAGTCATAGATTGTTTGCCGCATCTTAAATAACAAATGTGTTGGTAATGTAAATGAAAAATAAATTTAAAGTTGAATGCAAAAAGACATTGGGTAAATGAGACAAAAGTAGGTCACTGCACATGATATGTCTAAACAAATTATAATGGATGGTAAAGATTGCATTAAACGATAATGTTGATGATAAAAAAATGTCATGCCAAATTAAGTGTAGCTGAACTTGTTACTTATTTCTGGAATACTCCATCTTGAGAATCAATAGTACCTCTAGTGACATTGGAAATGAAAGTAAATATGACAGACCAAAACTTCTAAAGTACAATTAACAATACAAAACTCGGCCAAAAGAAAGACATTAGAATACGTTGTACGTGCTTATTTTCATGAGTTGTACAGCATAACGAAATTTACTGTTTTTATGCAATTTCGGTATTTTTTTTGTATTGTAAATTAACCTACTTAAATTCTTTCAATTTCTTATCACTTGTTGCAAAAAGACTTACATTTATTATATTTTGAGATATTTTGTTTTCATTACACCTTGATTAACTGCAAATATAGTGAAAATTCCTGTCAGTAAACACGAAAATTACAACTTATATGATACAAAAACATTGTATTTGTGGTGTAAATAATTGTATGAAATAAATTGATGTGGTTTGTTATTATTTCAGGTGCTGAACAGATGATGGGATATGATCCAATGTCATTTGGAACACCTCTTCCTTTACTACAGATCCCACAACAAGCTATTAAGGATGTTAGCGTCAAATTATCTGAGCCCAAAGCAACAGTAGCTCAGTATACTCAGGACTGTAAATCCATTTCTAGTTTGAAGTCACTAGTAAACAATGTAGACTATTTATGTGTTCGTGAGTCGACAGTCGATGTTGGTTATATATGTAAGAAATGTCAGATGGTATATCCGGGAAAAGATGCGTGTGTTGGACATCAAAGAACAATGTGTTTCCCTGGAGGAAAGATTCCGGAAAATATCAGTCCGATGTTAAAACTTGAACAGATTCAGTACGAATGTAAACTGTGTTCAGATAAATCATCGACTGTACAGGAATATAAAACACACTGTCAGTCAGAAGGACATAAAGCCAAAACAACACGACTCCAGCAAAAAACAGGCAAATTACATAGTCCTGTTAGTACTGTTCCACCATCGCCATCAAAGACACTGAGTTCTTCCAATCCTAATATATCCCCATTGCCAAAATCAGACATTGATTCTCCCAGTTTCTCACGACCAAAGGACAATGCATCAAATGCAAATTGATAGTTATTGTATTGACTAAGGATTTAAGTGCTATATTTTTTTATATGTCTTATTTTTTGTTCTTGGTAAGAATGTTGTCATATTAAATATGGCTGTTGTATATTAACAGTAACTACAACAATATTATGAAAGCTGTACTGCCATGATAAAAGTATTATAACTGCCGTTACAACTGGTTGTGTATGTCAAATGGTTGTTTTGGATAACTATCGATTTGGTTTTTCTTATAACAAAACATTCCTACTAATTCATTTTGATGTAAAGCAATGAATTTAAAGCATTTTTGTATTATTTAGTTATTTTCACAAAGGTGCAAGTTATTTAAGATGTGGACAGCTTATTTGTTTAGTCCCATTACTTTTAAGAAATTTATTGTTAGCGTTAAAATTGCATTTAGATTTTAATATCTTTTATATTAAGTTCTTTTTTTTTTCGTTCAATATTTTTGACTTTTTATGTTTTCCCTTATATCTAGGGACTTAGTGTAATACAAAACATATTATATAAATATATATATAAATATATTATCTATATACCCTTTAAAAAGTCATCTTAATTGTTATATTCACATGTTTTTTTCCATTTTAGATATACATGATAGTTGTAGGTTATATTGTTGTTAACCCGTCGTTAGACTGGGTTGGGTTGTATAAAATATGAATGAGGAATTTTTATATTAAAAAAAGGAACAATTATTGTGTATGTATACATAATTAGTAATGAATGCTAGCATTAGTTACTAGGGTGAATATGTGAGAATGTTTGTAGCATACAATAAACATTATATAGCATATATTTCTATAGGCATTTTTTTTTCAGTTTTTCAGAAAAAGTACTGTGTACTATGTTTAATTTTATATCAAATGGCAAAACTATTTTGGCATAATAATTTGATTTGCATGACTGATTCAGTTAAAATGATTTTAAGTTATCTAGACAGATAATAATTCTACCTATCGCTTAGTTATTTTTCCACTTGCTTTTGTTTCTGCTTATAAACATAAGTATTCAAAATTCTCATACTAAATACAAATCAAAATTTCCCAAAATTTAAAATTCATGCAATTAGAAAAATATTTTGTAGCAATGACATAAAATTAGCTTATAGATTAGCATTTTGTTTTGGACATATCTCATTTGTCACATATCATTAATAATTATGCTTCGTAGAATGATTCTGACGCTGATTGTTAAGGGTAATTTCTTAGATCTCCAGATTAACGAAAATAGGTACCTCGTTATGAAATCCTTCGTTGATAATGTATATATAGTCATTAATCAATGTTGTAAAATCAACTTGTTACATGAAAACTTTTTTATTTCATACAATTTTGTTAAGAATTCAATTTTAGTCGGATGTTGTTAACGTTCTACCTTGTGTTTGAAAGAGTTACTTCCCCTTTCGTAAATGTTTTATTTTTTCCCCTCAGATATGAATGTTTACAGGAAGCTCAAAAAGTGGGACCAAATTATATCTAGTTTGATAATGTTATATAATTTGTTATTGTCATAAAAAATAGAAATCAAATAACTGTTGTCTTTGTATTGAAAAAAAAAAAAACATTTAAAGATCATAAATCAATGAAGTATTATAAAAAAGAAAGCATCAGACATTTTCTATCATTCACAAGGTAAAACTAAATAATGTTAGTCGCAATCTCAGTTGTTACATTGTTATTACTTTTGTTAGGGTTAATATCAAGGTGCTTCTCTCAGTCCTACGGACTTTATCTAAGTCATTTCCGGCAGATTTGTTTATTTTTCTCACATGTTGTTTATCACTGTTAAAAAGAAAGAAATGACTAGTTGAACTAGTACTGAAAATATGTCCAGTTCTGTAGACATTTAATTCGGTTATGTAGTCTGCTTTGCAAATATAAAATCTAAAAATAAAAATATATATAAAGAATTATGTATTTGTTTTCTTGTAAATATAGAAAAAAATGAAAGGTTATGGAGTGAATGTACATTTGGCAAAAACGTACACGATACATAGAAAACTCCAGTCCATCAAGGACAGGGCTTTTATAGAATGTTTAATCTGAATCAGATATGGTGCAGATCTTGATGAAACACAAAATCATCCTAAATCCACAGACCTACAAACAAAACTTTCAATATGACAACATACCAAAAATGTCAAGCAAGCACTTAGTGACATGACATAAACAAGGAAAAAGGTCAGATGACAACAAAGTGGCACGAAAACAAGAAAACATGTCTGATGACAACAAAGTAATGAAAACAAGAAAACACATCTGATAAAACCAAAGTGGCATGAAAAAAGAAAACATGTACATCTGTAACAACAAATAGGCATGAAAACAAGAAAACACATCTGATGACAACAAAGTGGCATGAAAACTAAATTGCATAGATGTTCCATGGAACACATGTGTCACCAGCACTTTATATTAAGAATTCCTGTGTTGGAAATAGAATTACAATGTTGCACATCTACATTATATATTGAAGCATGCATTCCTCCAAGTTTGATAGGAATATACTATAGGATTTAACACTCATTTTTAGGAAATTATCTATGTATAAACTCCGGCAGCTCACTCACAAACTGAATAAAGTCTGTTTGTGAGTGAGCTGCCAGAGTTTATACATACATAATTTCCTAAAAATCCTTGTTTAATTCTTATAATTCCAACTTTGTTCATTAAAAACTGCATGATTTATGTTAACCACGTCTTTATTTGCTGCACTTTATTTTTGCGGAGCAGATTAATGGGCAAACGGAAATATCGAAAAATATTTCCGTTTGCTATTCATGACGTTGACCAATGAAAATGAACGTTACCATCACATTTGGAATTATAAAGTCATAAATGAGGAGTTCTGGATAATTGAGACATACCCTAAGCTGGATAACCTTAAGTGCAAGTTCAATGATAATATGGAATTCTAGAATAAATGAAAAGAAAGAAAAACAAAATGCATGGTGCACATCTTCAACATATACTGAATCATTCCTGAAAGTCTGGTTGAAAAGTGCCAAGCGGTTTAGGAGGAGTTGTGGATAAGGGAGACGTACCCTCAACACTCCAATAAGCTAAAATAACAAAGTTCAAAAACAGCGTAAAATCTGGGAAAAAAAAACAAAATTAAAGAAAAAAAATGCATGGTGCACATCTTAAACATATACTGAAGTATTCCTGCAAGTTTGGTTGAAAAGTGCCAAGAAGTTTAGGAGGAGTTGCGGATAATGGAGACGTACCCTCAACACTCCAATAAGCTTAAATAACAAAGTCCAAAAACATATAAAATCTGGATAAAACAAAATCAAAGAAAAACAAAATGCATGGTGCACATCTTCAACATATACTGAAGCATTCCTGCAAGTTTAACCATATTTGAGATTGGTCAACATCAACTAAGTACACAAATGAATAAACACATGTTACAAAGAAGTATGTCTCTATAGAAGTAAACATAGCAAACATTTTACAAACTAAAAGAGATAATGGGTAAATGTCATTGTCACAATAAAAGATATCTAATCAACCTTATGATTTTTTAGAATATTTTTGAAAAGTATCCATAAATTAATATAGTAATGAATTAATATGGATACTTTTCAAAAATATTCTCAGAAATCATATGATTGATATGAACCAAACATTGTCGCGATAGTCTTTTGGTTGATTCCTTTTAATAAAGTATGTCTGGCAAGTGAGCATCTCGTCCAATATGGCTACTATCAAAGAAGAGTTAAATTACGGTCATAATGAGAAAAAAACATTCAAGTATGCTCGAAAAATTGTACAAACTTGGGTAATAAGTCTATGGTTGGCCAGTTAAGAATGTGTCTTGCCACTTTGCATCTGGTCCAAGGTGGCTGTCATCAGGAAATAGAGCAATAGGAAAATAGTTGGTTTTTTTGTATTTTTTAGCCCATCTGACTAAACAGATGGTAGATTTTACCATCACTTTGCATTTGTCTTCCATCATCTGTCTGTCATAGACTTTACATACAAAGATCTGAAACCACTTGGCCAATTGAAACCCAACTTGGTCATATTAGTCATTGGATAACCTTTAAAAAATATGTCCAGCACCTTATCCAAGATGGACAGCAGAGGGAAAGTTAGTTTAACACTGGACACACATTTAAATCTTCTCTGAGACCACTTGGTAAATTGCAACCAAACTTGTTCACAATCTTCCTTATTTTCTCCTTTAGAAAATTGTGTCTGACAAGTCCACATCACATCCAAGGTAGTTACTGTAAACTGGTAAATTTTCGCGGCAGTTTATTTTTGTGATTTTCGCGTTTGGAATGGAAATGCGAAAATAAAATGGCATGAATATACAAAGTCAATGGTGAACAATTTGGCAGCGTGAATTCAAAACTGTGTGAACTAAAACCCCGTCAATTTACCGCGAATTAAAGACGAAGCAAACATTTCCTGGTTTACAGAACCAGCTAAGATCATATATACATGTTTTACTGTTTGAAAATATTCACTGAAACCACTGCCATTTGGAACCAAACTCCAACACAATTGTCCTTTTTTGCCCTTTGAAAAAATTGTCTGGTGAATCCACATCGACAATGAAGGCTACTGTTGGGGAACATAGTTTAACACTGAACACTATTGGAAAGCATTCAAAGATCTCGTGAAACCACTACCCCAATTAGAAGCAAACTTGATCATAATGGTTCTTGGATCGACCCCCTTTCAAAATTACCCTTATTCCAAGAAACCTGCCCGTTAGGATCTTGCTTTAACTTTGGACTATAGGAAAACACATTCAAAATTTTACAAGTGAAAGGATGTGGAGTAAATGCACATGAGAATACATGGTAAAACCAAGCAATGGAAGAATGCTTTTATTGTTGTTCTTCATCTTGAAGTTGCCTTGAGGCCTTCAGCAATGAGCTTTGCTCATAGTAAGTTCAAGTCGGTCCATAGCACCGATTTGAGCGGAATTCATTGCTAAATATCAAACAATGTCACATCTATACCTTATTTAGCCCACGGATGCAATATTGGGTATTTGTTACCAAACATGGTCACAATTAATTTGGGTTGAAAAATATATCTGCCAAGTTCAGCATCATGACCAAAACAGTTGCTAGTGGGGAACATAATTTAACATTGGGACCTGTGGGAAAGCATTTAAAGATCTTCACTGAAAAATACATGGTTATTTATAATCAAACTTGGTCAAAATAGTCTTTTGATGGTACCCTTTTAAAAATGTGTCCTGCAAGTCTCCATCTAATCCAAGATGGAAGTTAGAGGATAACTTAATTTAACATTGGCCCCATTGCGAAAAAAACATTCAAAGATTTTTTTCCTCTGAATCTATTTGGCCAATTCAAAACCAAACTTGGTCAGTTGTCTTTACTTGGCCCTTTGAAAAATGTGTATGGCAAGTCTCAATCACATCTTAGATAAACACCAGACGGAATATAATTTAACACTGAACCTTATGAGCATTTAAAGATCTAAACTGAAACCACTCGACCTATTGTAACCAAACTTGATCACAAAAGTCTTGAGTAGTTCCCTTTAAAAATGTGGGTTGCAAGTCCACACCTCATTCAAGATGGCTGCCAGTGGGGAACTTAATCTAACATTTGACACTAATTGAAAACATGTTCAAGGATCTTCTTAAAAACACCATGCCAATGGGAACCAAACTTGTTCACAATTGTCTTTTAATGCCTTAAGAAATTGTTTGACAAGTCCATATCAAATCCAAGATGACTTGTGGAGGGGAACAAACTAGTAATTCA
This sequence comes from Modiolus philippinarum, assembly GCA_002080025.1. Taxonomy (NCBI): domain Eukaryota; kingdom Metazoa; phylum Mollusca; class Bivalvia; order Mytilida; family Modiolidae; genus Modiolus; species Modiolus philippinarum. The sequence continues at coordinate 147,331 of MJUU01051566.1, read as the reverse complement.
AAATTGGATCCAATAGGTAAGCAGTTATAGATATAGACCTCAATGTTAAAAGGTCTAGCTGAATTTCAAGAATGTTAATAGACCTTGATGTTGTTACAAAGTTAAAACTATGTTCCATGCTGGTATTCATTTTGGTCACCTTTATTGAAAGGGACCATCTACAGGCTATTATACCTAAGTTTGGTTTTAAATGGCCACATAGTTTTAGAGGAAAAAATTTTGCTGGTTTTTCCCATAGGGTTCAATGTTAAACAAAGTTCTTGCTGGTAGCAATCTCAGATGAGGGATGGACTTACAAAAAATATTTTAAAGGGGACTACCAAAGGACTATTGTGACCAATCTTGGTTCCAATTTGCGTTGTGGCTTCAAGGGAAAAAATGGAACGAATGCTTCCAATAGTGTCCTGTGTTAAACTATGTTCAACGCTGGCAGCCATCTTAAATGTGATTTGGCCCTCACAAAGACATTTTTCAAAGGGACTAACTAGGGATAACTTTGACCAAGTTTAGTTCCAATTAGCCAAATATTTACTAAAGAGAAGATCTTTGAATGTGCTTTCCCATAGTGTCCAATGTTACCCACAGACATCATCTGGGACGAGGTGTGGACTTACTGGACACATTTTTAAAGGCCACCACCAAATGACTATTGTGACCAAGTTTGATTCCATTTGGTTCTGTGGCTACAGAGGAGATTTTTAATGTTTTAAGGTAGTGCACAATGTTAAAGCAAGTTCCCCGCTGGTGGCCATTTTGGATGAGGTGTGTACTTGCTGGGGGCCTTTTTTCATATGGGCAAATTAAGGACAATTGTGGCCAAGTACTTTCATAGGAAAATATATATATAGGTCCAATATTAATTAAGTGCCCTGTTGAAAGCCATCTTGGATGAAATGCAGACTTGCCAGACATATTTTTTAAAGGGACCCATCCAAAATCTATTTTGACCAAGAAAGGTTGGTATTGGTTTTGTGGTTTTATTGGAAAAGATTTTAAATTGCTTTCTCATCAGTCTCAATTTTAAACCCACCGTGCGTGGTCCCAGCTTATGAATAGGCCCGCAGCATCCTCTGAGCTTGGAGTATGAGTCTTTCTAACAGAGGACCCCGAGGGAACCCCGGGATATAGAAACATAGAAAGCAGCCACAGCCTGCTAAGCTCACCTCGTTGTGCAGCATTGTCACATGTTGCACATGTCAGTAAACAGGAATGGACTATAATCATTCTTAATCTTTTTAAAAGATTTAGTCATGCATAAATTGTAGTTTACAGTCTGCATCCGAAGCATTCATTGTTGTTGTCATCCCAAATTGCATCATACATACTGATATGGTTGCTAAGGGACATGTCAGTAAGCAGGAATGAACTTTAACCATTCTATCTAACCAAGTCGCTCATGCGTAAAATGTAGGTCAGAGACAGCATCCAAAGCATGCATTGTTGTTGTTAACCCAAAATGCATCATGCATACCAATATGGTTGATGTGGGCCATGTCAGTAAGCAGGAATGGACTTTAACCATTCTACCTAACCAAGTCGCTCATGCGTAAAATGTAGGTCAGAGACAGCATCCGAAGCATGCATTGTTGTTGTCATCCCAAAATGCATCAGGCATACCAATATGGTTGATGTGGGCCATGTCAGTAAGCGGGAATGGACTTTAACCATTCTACCTAACCAGGTTACTCATGCGTAAAATGTAGGTCAGACAGCATCCTAAGCATGCATTGTTGTTGTCATCCCAAAATGCATCATACATACCAATAGGGTTGATGTGGGCCATGCCAGTAAGCAGAAATTGACTTTAACCATTCTACCTAATTAAGTCACTCATGCGTAAAATGTAGGTCAGAGACAGCATCCGAAGCATGCATTCCAGTCGTCATCCCAAAGTGCATCAGGCATACCAATATAGTTGATGTGGGGCATGTAAGTAAGCATGAATGGACCTTAACCATTCTTCCTAACCGGACGCGGACGCCGACGCGGACGCTAGGGGTATCACATAAGCCCCCCTCACTTCGTGAGGTGAGCTAAAAAGGACATTGTATCTCTGGCTTGCAGGGTGTGACCCCTCCTAAATGGGGCTGACCCGAGGGTCCCGGGATATAGAAATAGGACCCATTTCATGGTTGTGCGGGATTAATAAATACACAACCCATCTTTCGGATGGGATGTAAACTCAGGTCCACGTCCACGCTTCCTGCACATTAAAGAACCCTTGAAACAAGCTTTTTTTGAGTGGTCCGTTGGTAATCGGCTACAAGGCTAAATTCTCCGCCATTTTCGATTTCACCCTACTTTTCCAGTGGCAGTCAGAATTTCCCCTCCCATGACCCTTTCCATATCCCAAAGTGATTATTTATTAACAAACTTGTTCTCGTCTTGATATAGCTGAAATATTGCTGAGTAGACGTTAAACAATATTCAGTCAATCAATCAATCAATTTTAAACTATGTTGCAGGTGCTGGTGGCCATGTGGGTGTCATGCAGACTTGCCAGACACATTTTTTAAAGGGCTATTGAGGACAATTTTGGCCAAATTTGATTCCAATTGCACAAGTACTTTTGGAGAAGACCACTTAATATGTTCTCCAATAGTATCCAATGGTCAAATTTATTTGCTGGCAGCCATCTTCGATGAGGTGCAGATTTGCCAGACACATTCTCTAAACTGGATCAACAATGATTATCATTGTGACCAAATTTGGTTCCAATCATTTATTTGGTCTCAGAGGAGAATTTTTAATGCTTTCTCAAGGGGTCAAATGTTAAACTTTGTTTCCCCTGGATGCCATCTTGGATTAAACTTCTGGACTATTTTTTCCAAGGGAACCATCCAAGGACTATTGTGACCAGTCTAAGTGCTTTCATAGGTGAACATCTTTAAATACTGTGAAAGCACTATTATTCGTGGGGTTCCAATTTTCGTGGATTTCGTGGTTCGCTCAAACCATGAAATTAAATTCCCAACGAAATGCATTTTTCCATACAGGTTTGATGTATGGAATTAGAAACCACGAATTTAACTACCCACGAAATAGTGATATTTATGAAAACCACGAAAATTGATGTCCACGAATAAAAGTACTTCCACAGTATGTTTTCAACTTGGGTCAATTGTTAAATTTAGTCCCTCTCTGGCAGCCACCTTGGATGAGTTGCAGACATGATCATCTTAAAGGGTTCTAATAGGCCACATGGTTTAAGGGAAATAATCTTTGAATGACAGAGGGACCAAGGACTGTTGACACCAAGTGCTGGCAAAACCTCACCCAGGTTCATGCAAGGTGAGCTAAAAATGTATCTGACAAGTGCATAAATTATCCATGATAGCTATCTAAGTGGAATAATGTATGACTATATGGAAAAGGCATTCACAAATCTCTTGCTGGTTCTACCAACTTTGATTACAACAGTCATTAATGGTTCAATTCTAAAGTTATGATTCTGTTCATACACATCCAAAATGGCTGCATTGACATTTTTTTATCTGAAACTGCGGTACAGTGAGTGAAAGTTGCCTGATTATCTGGCTTATTAAGCAGAGAAACTTAACATGACCACTAGACCGTGAAATTGGGGTCAAGGACAAAAGTCACCTGCCAGACTGACATGAACTACCCAAGATCAACCTACATACCAAATATTATCAACCTACCACTTATAGATATTTAGAAATGGACTTAAACAGACAAACTTAACGTGGTCACTAGACCCTAAAATTGAGGTCAAGGACAAAAGTCATATGCCAGACTGACATGCACTAGCAAAGACCAACCTACATACTAGATATTATAGACCTACCACTTACAGTTTTTGAGAAATGTACTTAAGCAGAGAAACTTTAAGTGGCCACTAGACTGTGAAATTGAGGTCAAGGACAAAAGTCATATGCAAGACTTTCATGTACTACCCAAGACCAACCTACATACTAAATATTATCAACCTACAACTTCTAGTTATTGAAAAATGGACTTAAGCATATAAACTAAACATGGTCATTGGACCATGCAATTGAGGTCAAGGTCATATGACTTGATGTCAGTCAGGTAGCGCTTGATTAGTACTACCACTTGACCAAATATGACATTCCTACATCAAAGGGTTTTCAAAATATCCTATATTTAGTAAAAGTCAATGCCGTCGCCGTTGCCTTCGCCGTCGTCATACTTTGCACGCCTATGTCTCGCTTTCCGCGGCGAGACAAAATAGCTTAAATATTTTGATTGTATGCAAACATTTCAAAAAATTGTCTCATATGAAAAATGAAAAAAAAAGGCTTAAATAATTTTATTGTATGCAAACATTTCAAAAATTGTTAGTCTTGGACAATTTCAGCAAATTTACCAAAAAATTTCAAAAGCTTATGCACATCTGTAGACATTTATCGCAGGCGAGACAAAAAAGCAATGATGCATTTCATGATACCACCCCTTGTTTCATGTAAAAATTTTAAGGGGCATAACTCTAAAATAATTTCTCATATAATTTCTCATATGAATCTAAAATAGAAGTTCGAGTATGACTGGATGTAAGCAATTTAATACCCATTTTGATGACATTATGTAATTTTGTTCGCAAGTTTTAAATTGGAAAGCTCAAAATCAATATTTTCAAATTTTCAAGGGGCATCACTAGAGAACCAATTGGATTTCTAAGTCCAAAATTAATCCTGAATTATTTTGGTAAACAATGTACATACCAAGTTTGTAGATTGCTTGCAATTCCTTTTACAAGTTATTGGTCAGAAACCATAAAATTTTTAAAATATCAAATTTCAAAGGCAGAACTCCAAAACCACTTGGACCTCTGAACCAAATCAACTTTTGCCAGAGTTTAATGATCAACAAAGTCACATCTAATTGTAAAACAGTAAAACAGTATGTTATTTTGTTCACAAGTTATCAGTAGGAAACCTTCACAGGAAAGACAGATTGAGGGAGACAAAAAACACACCCAAAAGGGTATCACATTAAGCCTTGATAATTGATGTGACATGTTATAAATACAGATACTGCAATGGTCATGCCAGTGGCAAAAGTTTCATTTCAAAGTGATATAATTTTTCACCACAAGCTGACATTCTAAAAGACTGACCACAATGAGAGAAATAATGCATTGTTGATAACTGATTGGCAGCAGTGTATGTAGAAAAATTTGATGAATGCATTGCAATGAGAAATTAAAATTACATTTGGTTGGTTAGTTCATTTCTATGCAACCAATCAAATCAAAATTCTTGTTATGACAGTGCTGTCAATCAAGATTCTACATACATTGTCAATAGTGACAATATTTAGTGTGTCGCTTGTTCTCTCACCGCAAACAGCCTGTTTCAATGCCGGCTTCTGAGTGAAATAACATCTCTTTAAAATAAACCTTTTGCCACTTGCTTGACTGTTGTAATAACTGTGATATGGCTACATAATTACAGGACACAAAAACAACAACAATAAATATACTTTTATTATAAATAATATCTGTACTGTATTAATTGAATTTTAGCACTTCCAGTTTTTTTACTTATGTGGAGAAAACTTTTGATGTTAAGGTAATGAATAAATTAGAGATAATATGGCAGCAATGCAAACCATGATGACCATGGCCATAAGTAAATATCCAATAATATAATGAGTGAATTCACAACAGTCTTAACACTAAAATAGAAAATCACAAATACATATGTAAATCTTCTGTTCTGACTTTTGTATCATTGTACATCCATCACTTAATAAGAATGGGCATTATTCATATCCACTAGTGGTTTTATTCAATGTACATATGTGTGTCAATTATTTTGGTAAATTTTACCCCTCACTCCACTGTGCTAGGCCCTGAGTGCTAGGTCCTGAGTAAAAAGTTATCAAAAATAAAGGGCACCAATATGTAAATCTCAAAAGACCAGCGGCAGCCATGAATTATTTATTAAATGAAAATTTACACCCTTCATTAAACAGATTTCAATGCTGTATTAGGATGATAGATACATGTATCTTAGAATATTGAAAGACATAAAATTTAAAAAGGTATATAGATAATAGTGTTGCACGCAGCTCTATATAATATGAATGATAATGTGTTGGTAAGGTGAGCTGCAAAGGTAGAATATGTGATTCCGAATGCCAACAGTGATGAAAATCATCTTTTTTTAAACCTGTTAACATCGGAAAATCCAGCAAGGTCTATGGATGGATTTGAACCCCTGCTTTGTTGTCATCTATGGCAACACCGCCTGCACTATGTCAAGCGCCCTAGACCACTAGACCACCTAGGCTATATAAAAATATAGCTTTCGGTAACCTAGTTATTCCTCCTCGTAGGAAATCTAGAGTTCACTAGTGCACTATGTCCAGCGCCCTAGATTTTCTTGCTTGATTTTGCGATGCTAACAGGTTTAAAAAGATGATTTTCATCACTGTTGGCATTCGGAATCACATATTCTACCTTTGCAGCTCACCTTACCAACACATTATCATAAAATTTAAAAAGATATATATTCATATGCAAAATAATTTTAGCAAAGGACGTAATTGATGGTCTTTGCTTAGTTTCAAAGGGAGATAATTTAAAGTACAGTAAGTAGTAATTTTGAGGCTTGTGAAATTTGTAGTATTATGTTTTTAAAATGACCAAAACTAAAACTTAAATACACATGTACGGCGAAATTTGGAGGGATGGGATCCAGTTAAGCCAGCTTATAATGATATCTATTCATAAAAGTAATGTATACATGTATAAATAATTAAACTATATATAATTTATTGAGACAAGCAATATCCTGAATGATAATTATTATTGACCAATAATACTGAGTGTAAGAATTTGTATAAATATAAATAAAATGAGACATGACAAAGATAAGACAAAACCAACAAACAAACAAGATGTGTTTGAAACACTTCATATACCCCTAAATACCACAGTAAAATATATGAAAATACTCAATTGAACCCCTTTTTGACCTCTGTGACCTTGACCTTTGATCAAATTTTTTTTGCATATTTATGTTCCTCTTGACTAGACCTATACACTTACCAAGTATTAAAAGTCTATCTTACATAGTTCAAAAGTTGTTTATTACCCTTCATTATGAAATGGTTGAAGCCCCTTTGGACCTCTTGTTTATTGAAAAATTGTTAAATGTATCTCTTTAAACATGCTATAAGAAACCTACAGAAAAACATTGCATCAAGATCTGACAAAAAATTATAAAATTCATTTGTTTCCATCTGGCCCCTATTGGCCTCTTGTTTCTCAAAAATTGTAAATGCTACCTCAAATCTGTCATTATACCATAGTTGTGCAATTTTATTACCATAAATATAAATCAAACCCTGTCTCAATAGGATAAATGATAAGGATTCTACAGTCAAATATTGGAAAACAGCCAATTTAACCCCTTTTTAACCTCTGTGATCTTGACCTTTGACCTGGCCTTTTTTATGCTCCTCTTGACTAGAACTATACACTTGCCAAGTATGAAAAGTCTTTCTTACATGGTTCAAAAGTTATAGCCAAGGTTAAAGTTTCGGATGCACAGACACACAGACATGTATTCTTAGTATATACAGATCAAGTCAAATCGTTTTTGGGAATTGTACAGTCCAATTTCAATGGCTTGAACACCCCCAAAGGACCAATGAAAACAGTTTGAACTAGAGCTGTCGGCAAAGCCAGACTAATACCCCCCGCAACTGCATTTGAGTACCAAGGCATGTCATTTTGAAATTTGACCTTCAGCCACATGGTAATTGGAAAGTAAATCTAACAAAAATAAAGCCTGTCAGGACTGAAATTACAGGTTTTATTCCAATCAGTTCATATCTGGTACTTCATTTAAAGGGTAATACATTAAATAATATATAATTCGGTGGATACAAAGCTGATTTAACCAAGCTTTCGGCACAAAATGAGCAAGGATTTACTATCATTTAGGTCAAAGGTCAAAGTCAAGGTCACAGTGACCTAAATTTGGTATGCGACACATCGTCTTCCCATGATGCATCCACACACCAAGTTTGATAATCCTAGGTGCTACGATATAAAGTTCTGCTCTGGATACGGTTTACTATCATAAAGGTCAAAGGTCAAAGTCAAGGTCACACTGACCTAAATTTGGTATGCGACACATCGTCTTCCCATGATGCACCCATACACCAAGTTTGATAATCCTAGGTGCTACGGTACAAAAGTTCTGCTCTGGACACAGTTTTACTATCATAAAGGTCAAAGTCAAGGTCACAGTGACCTAAATTTGGTACGCGACACATCGTCTTCCCATGATGCATCCACACACCAAGTTTGATAATCCTAGGTGCTACGGTACAAAAGTTCTGCTCCGGACACG